>PIJE02001758.1:28319-75819 GCA_002895965.2 Coryphaenoides rupestris
AGGGTGAAGAATGGGCGCCGAAGAGGAATCCGCATGCTATCGTCCTCGAAGAGAGGAGCAGAGCTGTCAACTGATCACCACCTGCCAGACAGACCTGGTAAACCCAAACGTGTAGTGAGGGTGAACTGGGAACGTCTGGTGGAAGCCCCTGTCCGTAGGGTCTTTAACTCCCACCTCCGGAAGAACTTCTCGTGCATCCCGGGGGAGGTTGGGGACATGGAACCTGAGTGGGCCATGTTCAGAGCCTCCATTGTAGAGGCTGCAGCTCGGAGCTGTGGTCAAAAGGCTGTCGGTGCCTGTCGTGGCGGCAACCCAAGAACCCGTTGGTGGACACCAGTGGTGAAGGAAGCCGTCAGGCTGAAGAAGGAGGCCTTTCGGGCCTGGTTGGCCCAGGGGTCTCCTGAAACAGCAGACAGGTACCGGGAGGCCAAAAGGGCAGCTTCCAGGGGTCTCCTGAAACAGCAGACAGGTACCGGGAGGCCAAAAGGACCGCAGCTTCAGCGGTTGCTGAAGCAAAAACCCGGGTGTGGGAGGAGTTCGGGGAGGCCATGGAGCAGGACTTTCGGTTGGCCTCAAGGAGGTTCTGGCAAACTGTCCGGCGACTCAGGAAGGGAAAGCAGGGCTTGGCTCAGGCTGTGCTCAGTCGGGGAGGAGAACTGCTGACCCAGACTGAGGATATTGTCGGGCGGTGGAAAGAACACTTTGAGGAGCTCCTGAACCCGACCAGTACGTCCTCTGTGGAAGAGGCAGAGTCTGAAGACTCGGGGGAAGCCTCACCCATATCCTTGGTAGAGGTCACTGAAGTAGTCAAAAAGCTCTTCAGTGGCAAGGCGCCAGGTGTGGATGAGATTCGCCCTGAGATGCTGAAGGCTCTGGACATTGTCGGGCTGTCGTGGCTGACACGCCTAGTCAATGTAGCGTGGAGGTCGGGGACAGTACCTGTGGAATGGCAGACCGGGGTGGTGGTCCCCATTTTCAAAAAAGGGGACCGGAGGGTGTGCTCCAACTATCGGGGTATCACACTGCTCAGCCTCCCCGGGAAAGTTTATTCCAGGGTGCTGGAAACAGGGGAGGTTTTATTGTACGGTATTGAATTATAATGAGTGCAAGATTCAAGTTTCGGTGTATGTTCTGGTCAACTTAAGCTCTCCATAATGCGGCTGTGATTATGGTTGTAGGATGTCGCTCATATCGACCCCTGTAAGTGGATGCTCAATGCTTGTCTGCCAAATGATAATTATTATTATCAATAATTTGTATTATTGAACACATAGCGGACACATTTTGAATGGCAGTTGAGAGAGAGAGAAACACACAGGGGGGGGAACACAGCAGCAAGGCTGATGTTCACAGATCCAAAGACGTGGGACAAGTTTAATATTGTATTATTTATTTAATAAGGAAAATATAGAATTGAACAAAAAATAAGAGTCACCGTTTTTGGACATTAAACAAATAAATACTTTTTAAGGGTCCCTATTTTACCAGGTGTGAGTGTAATTAGCCATTTACCGCTTGGTACAGTCCACTGGGGTCGGCTGGTAGGTGGATACTCCCACTTGTGATGTCACTATGTCTGAACATTAATGGATTAATGGGACTGCTGTGGAGAGGGTGAGCAGCTTCGGGTACCTGGGAGTCCACACCACAGAGGATCTGACTTGGACTACACACACTGACACTCTGGTGAGGAAGGGGAAGCACTGCCCCACACCCACACCCACACCCACACACTTTTTTTATATTGCCTTGTTGTTGATATGCCTACTTGTTTATTTCTATGCTTATTTGGTTATATTTTTTATTCCCCCCCCATCAAAAAAAGCTGATATTCTGATTCATTTCATTTCACTACACGTCCTGTACGTGTAAGTGACGAATAAACTTCTTGAATCACACTTAAGCGGTTTAAACTCATGATCAGCCTTCAGCGTTGTCTGTGCCAATCTTTTCCTACGGAGTTCACCCTTGAAGTCCCACCTAGCATTGGCGCCGCAAACTTAACATTTGTAATCGACGTGATAGCCTGCTGTCCTACAGGTGCACGTCCATCCTGTAAGACAGAGCGCTTCGGGTCCAGTTCAGCTCAGCTCAGCTCCTCCGCATCAGCGCCACAGAGGAAACACACAGAACACCCACGTTGTCCAAACCAAGCCGGGTTCTGTGACTACATCAGTGTCAACATTTAAAGGGGACTTGTGGCCAGTTAGTCAGTCGCTGGTTTGAATGAATTCATCCATGGGCAGCTTCCAGCTTCTCGTGTCCTTGGGCAAGGCATTTAACCCAGGCTTGACGCAGCCTGAACCAGTGACCGGACTAACCGCAGTCCTCCGCCACCCTCCTCCGTGAACAAACATTGTGGTGCTGAGCCCGGCGTCAGGCCCGACCCGTCCATGCGCGCCTTTAACATTGCCATCCCACAATGCATCGCCGCGGTTTTCCCCACAAACCCCTGGTTTCGGAGCCGAGTTCAGCACGCAGCCACCGCCGTCTTTAGTCCGTCGGACCGATCAGAAAGCCAACGTGGGAGCCAACACGGGAGGATCCAAGATGGTGCCCTGCTTCGTTTCCTCGTTTCTCCTTGTCGTGTCGGGGGGGTCTCAGGGCGCTCTGCGGGGCAGGAAGTGTGTGTAGGCCTGGTGGCGGGACACACTGGTGCCCTTCTTCACCTCCCCCTTGTGGGACAGGGCCAGGTAGCGGCCCGGGTGGGACAGGGAGGAGTAGGTGTTGTAGTAGTTCTCCTCTAGGTTCTCCTTGAAGAGACAGTCGTCAGAGAAGTGCTCCTGGAGGACCGGGGATGGAGGAGGAGGAGCACAAGTACATGGTCAACTCTGAGCTCCTTTGAAATGACATTGAACATTGTATTGGTTTTTAGGAGGACGTTTAATTAGACACAACTGCTCACACACACACACACACACACACACACACACACACACACACACACACACACACACACACACACACACACACACACACACACACACACACACACTTGACTTACGGCCCCATAGACGACCCCGTCAGCCTTCATGCAGAGGTACAAGCCAGCGGTCGTTCCTCTGATGCCGACCACACCGTGCTTCATAGCAAACACCCTCAGGTAGCCTGCACCGTGCACACACACACACACACACACACACACACACACAGTAACATACACAATACCGTGGACGCAGGCATATTCGGACGTAAACATACAATTAAAAACAACGAACTCACAGTGTTCCGTGGGAATGTGGACCCCCTTCACCGAGCCGCTTGGAAGGATCTCCAGGTGGTAACCGATCCCCACGCGGCAGTAGAGGAACTGCTTTTTGCCCACGCCTCTGATTGGTTGAGCCGTGGCAGCTGGATGTGATGGACAGAAGAAGAGAGAAGAGAGAAGGCAGTTTAAGAATCCAATAATACAAAGTGAGAAGGCATTCAAGGCACATTACGCGGCCCTTGAACATCGAACGCATTTGGCTTTCTTCAAGCGTGACTAGAGCAGTTACACACTGTAAACTCAACCATTATCTAAGTGTGTGTGTGTGTGTGTGTGTGTGTGTTGTGGTGGTGGTGGTGTCGGGCCACACCACGCAGAGGCACAACGGAGTCCTGTCGTGCCGTTTGTGGCTGGGCTGGTCGTATCTCCCAAGGTGAAATTGACAATGAGAAAGCGAAAGGAATTAAAACCGCATTGTTTTCAAAATCATCCTGACCTCCCCGCCACAGACAAGCCCCGGAACAGGTGTTGTCTCAACATCGCGATAAGAACAGAGATTATATTTATAGATTATATTATATATATTTATATTTATATTCAAATGCGGCTGGAGTCAAGAGCTTTGCAAGCAAGAGTTTTGATCAATCCATCTCACTATATAGAAGGAGTCTATGTGTGTGTGTCTCTGTAATTTGTATTTACATTTTGGAACTGCAAAAGGTAAAAATAAAGCCCTAAAAATAAAACACTAATGTTGTACTACTACTGTGTACTTCCAGTACTTCCACTTTCATACTTCTTAATCTTGAACCATTTGTATTCAAATAACCCATTTTTTCTGTTTGATATTGCTGATAACTCTGACAACATAGTCAACTGTATGTATTATACTTGTCATAGTAAAGTAGATATTATCCTGGAGTCGAGTTTGAATGATGGATTCTGACTATAGCATGTGTTCCTCCTCCTCACCTTTACCTTTGGACTGCGCCTCCTTCATGTGCAGCCTCCACAGGCCTCTGAAGCGGCCGGAGGGGTCCTGGGCTCCACCTCCGGGCGGGAACGCCGCCGTCCTCTCCGGCAGCTCGCACAACACGCACACCGTCAGCAGCAGCAGCACCAGCACGGAGACGCCAGAGTCCTCCTCCATCGTCGCGTCCCTCTCCTCAAAACACGGCGGGACCGACGACGTCAGCCATCTTCGTGCGCCCCCCCTGATAATCCACCGGCGTCGCGAGGATCAGAGGTTCTGTCAGAGGTTCTGTCGCCTCTCCGGTTCAGACGTGCTGCTCAAGACTGCTCTTCGGTCTTCATCGTCCAAGACAAATGTTCCTGTTTTTATCTCCTCTCCTTCTTCCCCATCCATCCCTCCCGCCGTCCCTCCCTCCCTCCCTGGCAGTGACAGACAGACGTGACACACTTAGATACTGGAAATGTTAACAAGCACACAAACCGTGGAGGGGATTGTCAACACACACACACACACACACACACCCTGCTCTCTCATCTCCCCCCCCCGCCCCTCACCCCGTATAACCTAAAGTCTTTCAAATGTCGGTACGGTTTGCGTTTATCCACCTAGCAACACCAGCGGCGGCCGCTCCATTCATTCTGGGTTTATAGGGGGTGGGTATTTCAGGCACAAATCACGTCCATTACACTGACCCGTTTCACGCCGGGCCGGTTATCACTGTTGACAGAAAACACGAGCGCAGAATAGCTCAGCGGAGAGAGAGAGAGAGAGAGAGAGAGCGAGAGAGAGAGAGAGAGAGAGAGAGAGAGAGAGAGAGAGAGAGAGAGAGGAACTGGCCTTTTTGGCAACCGCTCTCCCCGCCGGCATCACACGGCCATTATCTCCCCCCCTGCGCTGACGGGGTGAACAGATAGGTGTTAACAAACTGTCCCACCGCCACCGTATCTCTCGCCGCCAGCCCGGCTGATTGCGCAAGCCACAGAGACACGAGTCACGATTCAGGGGGAGAATGAAAAAGAAACGCACCGCTTACCGTGTAATGAAACAAAACACGTGTACGTGCGGTGGTGTGTGTGTGTGTGTCGTGTGTTTGTGTGTGTGTGTGTGTGTGTGTATGTGTGTGTGATCTATTATTCATGCCACGTACACGGGCAGAGCGACGTCTGATTTATGCTTCCATTTTAATCAGTTAAAACGTGACGTTTTGTAGCTCGGACTCACGAGGACTTGACGAACAAAACATCTTTAAACAACGAACAAAACAAAGTCTGACCGGGCGATATGACGTCAAATCATACGCCGATTATATTAAAACTTTTACCTCGATTACAATTAATGAACAATTATGTCTTGTATATACTTTTTTTCCCCCCACACTGCCCTCCTAAGTGTCTGATAAGGTCTGTACTGTAAATATGCTGAACCTAAGCTGGGATATTTTTTGTATAAAAGGAGTGCACATCCTAGCTTTGTGATTTTAAAAGTGTATGGAAAAGCACACATATGAACGATTTATTGAATATTTTGAACAACATTTGTCAAAATGAACCCACTTAACCGACATGAGCAAGATTAGGACTGTGAGAGGTTCCTCCAAATGTTGGTTTCAATACATTTTGGGTAATTGCCCTGCCCTATACCTTCCGACAGCTATCCTAGATTTCTCATCTTGCCGTGAGTTTGGCCGCGTTGGCCGCACACAAACAGACCAGGAGTCAAACATGTTGATCGTATACAGTTCGATTTATTCATTCATTCATTGGTGAGATTGGATGTGAAGACGGCATCAGACCAACACACAGTTCCTGGAAGCGGGTAGCTAGTCTCCCATCGGGAAATAAAGGCTCACGGGTCGGGTTTGTTATTCAAGCTTGTCGAAACCACGGCGTCTGCACGTCCAACAACCAACCATGTCTTAAGCTCATCAATGATGGAGCAGATTGGTGAAGTAACACATCCTCGCAGGGGATGAAGGAGCCACGGAGACGCCGAGAGCACATTTTGTTGACTGCCGACCGGAACAGATGGTTTTCTGTGCCAATGATTTTAGTATCAAGTTTTGGAACGGGATCGTAGCGCTTGAGCTTAGATTGCGCAGCGTGAATGTCACGTTCTGTGTGTGTGTGTGTTGTGTGTGTGTGTGTGAACGGCATTTGAGCAATCGTATTATTACACGTAGAAAGTTTGATCCGACGTCCTGTGGAATGTAGAGTCGAGATGGCAGTCAAGCCCAGAGTTAGAGTGAGACTCAGATACCGGGTGGGGGGGGTTCTGGTTCTGCTTCGGAGAATCCCGCCACCAGGAACATGGAGGATCTAGGAGGTTCCTGTAGCCCTCAGCGTGGACAGCAGCATCTCGTTCTTGCGGCACTCCTGTGGAAAGACGACGATGAGGTGTTGTGAGAGCTGGGGGTGTGGGGCTGTGAGCGGGGTCAAGTCAATGTGCGTGGCCCTAAAATTCACAGTTTTATCTCAAAGGGCTTCCACAAGCAACACTATTAGAGGACACTCCCTAACCTAAGCACTCCAAAGGGCACAGAAAAAGGTGTGTTTATGCATGATTAAGTCATTGCAAAATAGATTATTAGTGAGGTGTGTGTGAGAGGGAGCAACATCTACTCCCGAACTAATCAGAGTGTGCCGCCTCTGAAAGGACAGCAACATGGTGTGTCTGTGTGTGGATGTGAGAAGGCTGACTATCTGGCTAAACAGACCGTACCATCCGATGGATAAGAAGAACATTTGACAGATAACTAAATCATATTTCAAATGAAAGTATGAATGGTTGTTTCCTTTCATTTGTGAATTATTTATTGCAGGTATTCATGGCTCAATATGGATCACTCTACGTGTTTAATAATGGTATATCCCACCTCTTATTAGAGTTAACAGGGGTGACGGTCGCCTGGGCCTGTGCAGACCAACCATGGTTCTCAGATACTCCTCACTTTTTGAATTAGTTTATTAATACGTTTACCAAAGAGCTCTTTCAAACTTAATTCTGGACTTATTTAGCCTATTTTTCTTTAAAACACGCCCTCCCCAGAAGCACACAGCTTTATTCCTATAAAACGTAGGGGGGTTACTCGGTGTGTTACCTCCTTGAAGTCCTTGACGGTCTTGTAGTAGAGCCTCTGTTTGTCCAGCAGCTCCAGGTAGTCGTCGTTCAGCTGGTCCCGCCGCATCTTGCTCTCCTGCTTCTTCCTCTCCATCTGAGAGAGAGAGAGAGAGAGAGAGAGAGAGAGACAGACACACACGTTATTAACCTCGTTTTGCAGGTTTTGAAAGCCTCAAGTTTGGCATTTCGCCGTCTTTCTTTTGCAACCAGTGGAGTCGGCCCTGGTGGCCATTAGAAAGAATGCAGGTTCAATGCACTTCCGCATTGGCTTCATTTTCCAGAGCTGGAGGTTTGACCCTCGGTGGTACAAGTTTCAAGTGTTTTATTGTCACTTCATAATTTACACGTGAGTATAAGCAGTGAGTGAAAAACTTTTTGTGCAAAACGCCCGACAGCCGACAGTAATTATAAAGGAATACAAAATAGAATAGAACTACAAAATAGAAATAGAACTATAAATAGAAATTCTGTGTAAAATAAGTAAATGAAATATAAAATGAAATGGAATATACAGCAAAAATATCGTGGTGTGTGTGTGGTGGTTCTCTGTTTTGCGACGTAAGTAGGGGACAATACACATATAAATCAATGTACTAAAATATACATTGTTATATGCTGACATTCACAGAATGTCACAGAATACCTTCCCAGACAGTCGACACAACACTAGCACCAGCAGTTGGCACCAGGACTAGCACTAACACCAGTACTAGCACCAGGACTAGCACTAACACCAGTACTAGCACCAGCACTAGCAGTAACACTAGCACCAGGACCAGCACTAGCAGTAACACCAGCACTAGCACCAACACTTAGCACTGCTACCAGCACTAGCTCCAGCAGTAACAACTTATCACCAGGACTAGCACTAGCAGTAACACTTAGCACTAGCATTTAGACATTGATGCCGAACTTGTTCAGCAGCCTGATGGCCTGACTGTGGAAGCTGTCTCTGAATCTGCTCGTGTGGCATTTGATACTGCGGTATCGCCTGCCTGACGGTAGAAGTGTGTACAGTTCGTGGCTGGGGTGGTTATTGTCTTTAATAATCCGTTTGGCCTTGGCCACGCACCGCCTGGTGTATATATCCAGGAGGGAGGGAAGCTCACCTCCAACGATGTACTGGGCCGTCCGCACCACCCTCTGTAGTGTTTTACGCTCCAGTGCGGTGCAGTTCCCGTACCAGACGGTGATGCATCCTGTAAGAACACTCTCTGTAGTGTTTTACGCTCCAGTGCGGTGCAGTTCCCGTACCAGACGGTGATGCATCCTGTAAGAACACTCTCGATGGTACAGGAGTAGAATGTTCTGAGGATGCGGGGGCACATGTTGAATTTCCTCAGTCGCCTGAGGAAATACAGGCGTTGTTGGGCCTTTTTCACCACGTGTGTGGTGTGCGTGGTCCATGTGAGGTCCTCGGAGATGTGCACGCCGAGGAACTTGAAGCTGCTGACCCTCTCTACTGCAGCACCGTCGATGGGTTGTCAGCCATGGGGATGGTGGAGGAAGGAGAGGGGCTAAACACGCATCCTAGGGGCTCTCGAGTGTGGAGGTGTGTGCGTTGTCTGAGTTGGGTGGTGGGCTCATCTCACACACCGGTGGCGGGGCAGACGGAGGAGTAGGTCTCATTTTCAGGGCTAGCTTTGACTGGTCGGGTGCAGGCTAGGACTCCTGATGGCTGGTGGGCCGGGTCGGGGGGCTGTGGGGCAGGTAGACTCATCACGGGGTCTGAGGAGGTTGCGGCTTGGAGTTGTAACACCTTGGGTTTTCATCCTTTTGGTTTGTTGTCTCGGGGGGGCTGGTGCTGGGGCGGGGGGACTAGTTGGGGCTGGGGGCCGTTTGCTTGGGGGACGTTGCGCTTGTGCGGTGCTTCGGGGGCCGGGGGTTGGTCTGGTGTTTGGGGGCGCGCTGAGCGGTTGGTTCGTCTGGGTGGGCTGGGTGTGCGGTTTGTGGGTGGCGGGTGGTTCGGGTGGGCGGCTGGTCGCGGTGTGGGCTGATGCGGGCCTGGTGGTGCGGCAGCGGTGTCAGGCGTTGTTGGGCCTTTTTCACCACGTGTGTGGCTCCAGTCGGGTGCAGGCCTAGACTCCTGAGCTTGGTGTCGAGCTTGGCAGGAACTATCGTGTTGAACGCTGAGCTGAAGTCCACAAACAGCATTCGCACACAACAGTTCTTCCCCTCCAGGTGAGAGAGGGCGGTGTGAAGTGCCATGGCAATGGCGTCGTCGGTGGATCTGTTTTGACGGTACGCAAATTGCCATGGGTCCAGCGTGGCAGGCAACATGGAACAAATGAAGTCCTTGACCAGCCTCTCGAAGCATTTACTGACAATCGAGGTGAGGGCTACGGGTCTCCAGTCATTCAGGCAGGTTACCTTGGGGTGTTTCGGGACAGGCACGATGATGGACATCTTGAAGACCTCGGGAACAGCCTGGGACAGGTTGAAGATGTCTGCGAAGACTCCTGCCAACTGGTCTGCGCATGCTCTGAGGACGCGCCCCGGGATGTGGTCTGGGCCCGCCGCCTTCCGGATGTCCACCCGCTTGAAGGCTCTGCGCACGTCAGCCTCTGAGATGTTCAGCAGGCTGGCCTCCTCAGGCAGCGCTGACTTCGGCGGGCTGCCGTTCATGTCGAACCGAGCGAAGAAGGTGTTTAGCTCGCCTGGGAGGGAGGTAGAGGAGTTCTCTACACCGCTGGTTCTCCCTCTGAAGTCCGTGATTGTCTGCAGCCCCTTCCACACACCCCTCATGTCGTGGCTCTTGAATTTGTCCTCCACCCTGTTCTTATACTCCCGCTTGGCAGAGCCGATGGTCTTGCGGAGGTCGTAGCGGGCTCTCGTATATTCCACCATATTCCCGGAGTCAAAGGCGGCGTTACGCGTGCGGCGCGAACATCGCCATTAATCCACGGTTTCTGGTTGGGATAAATCCGAACCGACTTAGTAGGAACAACGTCATCTATGCATTTCTTGATGAACCCGGTGACTGAGGACGCGTACTCGCTGATGTTATTGTCCGACGCAACCCTGAACATATCCCAGTCCACGTGATTCAAAAACAGTCCTGCAGCAATAGACTCTGATTTGGGGTCCGGACCAGCATTGGACCTCCTTTACAGCGATTGGTTGTGCTTCAGTCTCTGCCTGGTAGGCGGGGAGTAGTTGGAGTCGAGCGGGATCTGATTTGCCGTAACGTGGGGCGGGAGGAGGGACCTTAGCCGGTTCCCGGAAGGGGTTTAGCAGTGGTCGAGGATCCGTCGCCCCGGGTGTGTGCTTGTGATGTGTGTTGGTTAGAACTTCCGGGATGAGAACTTTCTTCAGGTTCGCTTATTGAAGCCCCCGCCACAATTGGAAAGCAGCCTTCAGGGTGAGCCGACTGTCCTTGTTCGCTGATAAGCCCCATAAAGTTCCTTTCCAGGCGATATGGTCCGTGGTTGGCTTGAGGGGGAATGGTCACGAGCAGTTCACGTGGTTTACTGCTGTAAAACTCCCGCGGGTAGCCGAGAATGGTCGGCACATAAGCATCAGGATACTCCAGGTCCGGGAACAGAAAGACTTGAGGGTCTGCACCATGACTCTGGTTGCCACCAAGATCTGTTTATCATGAGACAGACCCCCCCCTCCACGATCTTTACCGGAGAGAGTTCTTTGTTCTGTCGGGGTGGGTGGACGGAAAATCCTGTCGGCTACGATGGCTGAGTCGGCAACCCCTCCGACATCCCATGTTTCGCGTTCAGGCAGATGATCAGTTGTTCCTTTGTTTCCCGGTGGAATTGGATACGAGCCTGTAGCTCACATAACTTATTGTCCAGAGACTGTACATTAGCCAGCAGAATGGTGGGTAGTGGAGGACGATTGGCACGACGTCTCAGCCTGACCAGCACGCCGGCTCGCTTCCCTCTCCGTCGGCGACGCCTGCGGCTGATCGCGCCTAAAATGGACGGAGATAATCCAGCCGCGACTTCGGGCGGGACGTCCGAGTCGAAAGACTTGAAAAACTCCGGTAGGCGGCGAGCGACTGTCGTTCTAATCTCCAGAAGTGTACAACTGTCGTAAGTGAACTTGCTGCTAACTTCGTGTGCAAAGATAGTCACAATTAAAAGAATGAATAACAAAAAACCTCGTCGGCATACGAGAGCTCGCAACACAGCAGCCATCACGTACGGCGCCATTGCCATTGCCATGTGGGCAGTAATGTGGGCTCACTCTGTACGGGTCCGTTGTTGCAGATCTCACTGGACTGGCCCTCCATCTGTGCTGACGAGAAGCTGCCCGTTGGCTCAGATAGGTTCAGGTGGACATGGCCTGATATCACACAACACTGGTTCCAGATGCGACAGGGGTTACTTTTGACTTGTGCACTTTTTTGCTGTGTTTGTTTGGATTTGTTTGCTTTAATTTAATAAACCATTTGTGTGATTGTATCATGACTATTTCATTTGTCAGTGCACATGCAACAAGATTTAATTACCATCTACATTTTATATAGAGCTTGTTTTATAATGATGTTAGTTATAGTGTAGTTATGGTTAACTTCTATTTACACTTGTCAGTAATTCCTAGTAACCTTGGTGAATTTATGATAAATAAAAGTGGAGACATATTAGCAAAATAGGTTTATTGTTGGTCTGTATGTATAGTGCACATCAGTACACGTGTCAGAAAATACAAAGGCAAAATCAATATTTAGGCACTTGACAAAAAGTGACGCATCAGACCCTCCCTAACATCTCTGCCCTCCTCCTCTACACCCTGTGCCACTGCTGCCACAGGCTCAACTACTGTTGCTGCTGCAGGTATGTTCCATTCTGTGACATAGGTCTCTCCATGAGTTTCGCACAGATTGTGCAGAGCACAGCAAGTCAGCACCATTGACTTCACAAGTACAGTGTCTGAGTCGTTCCTTTTCAGAAGGCAACGCCATCTTCCCTTGAGCCTGCCAAATGCATTTTCAACAACCACCCGTGCTCGGCTGAATTTTCTGTTGAATAAATGCTGTTCAGGTGTCATTTTCAGGAGCGTCATGTGGTTGGGGTGTGGGGGGCTGAGTCCCCTAGGAGGAGTCTGACCACAGCAGGACTGTGTGTGTGTGTCTGTACCTTGGCTGTAGAGCTCTATGAACCTCTTCTGGTACTGGGTCAGCTCCGCCCGGCTCGGCACCTCGTCCATCTTCCTCTGCAGGATGGCGATCTCCCTGTTCCTCCGGGCCTGCGGGGGGTCGAGGAGGATAACGAGATGCTTCATTGTGTTGGCTGTGTTTTGTTGATATGGCGTCATCACGGTGAAATACAATGAATAAAAGGTGTTGGTTGGATTACCATGAGCAGCCGGATCTTCTGCAGCTTCTGGCGGTCAGAGTTGTACTGCTTATCGATCAGCTGGTTCCTCTCCTACAGGAACAGAGAGATGAAATCAATAGACAGTCTGGTCGTATAAACGCGAACTGTCCCCAGCCGAGGCTCAATACCACCAGTGGATCATCATTTAAGGGTAGGAAAGCATCTATAAAACAATCCAATGAGTCGATATCTTTGTTTCAGCACAATAAATTTGACGTCCGGAGGCGACTCCATTCTCACCATCTTCTCCTCCGTGTCTTCACCTGACGCCATCTTAAGGTCCTCCGTGTTCTGCTGCAGGCGAGCCATTTCCTCCTGGACAAAAACAAAACAGCACATTAAGGCAGTTCACAAACAAAAGCTGAACATACAAACCATTGAAAAAAATAAGAAACTACAAAATGCACGTCCTTCATTGCAACCGCTCGCAAATACAAAATAATGCCCGTAGCCAGGCCACTGAACTAGAGGCGGGCCGGGCCCGCTGAACTAGAGGCGGGCCGGGCCGCCTGAACTAGAGGCGGGCCGGGCGCTGAACTAGAGGCCGGGCCGGGCCAGTGAAGTAGGGGCGGGCCGGGCCGCTGAACTAGAGGCAGGCCGGGCCAGTGAAGTAGGGCGGGCCGGGCCGCTGAACTAGAGGCAGGCCGGGCCAGTGCTTAGTTGTGGCGGTACAATACAATGATGATGCAGCTATCATAACACCAGCGATTGAGCAGGGGGCGGGGAAAATAAAAAGATAAAGATATATTTATATAGTCTTACAGTTAGAACTGGCCCTTTGAGGGCAAACCATCATGCTGCTGTGGCTCAGGATGAAATTGAGTTTGACACCCCTGTACCATTATAATACATAGTATTAGTATAATAAGTAGTATTCGTATATACAGTACAAGTATGATACATAGTAGTATTGGTATGAAAAGTATTATTACCAATATGATGAAGAAAGTTACACATTTGTGGTTGTAAAGTGAAGTGTGTTATTGCTGTTATTCATTCACATCGAATTAGTTTGTCACGTTATACGACTGGAATCTCTTGTCTCAGCTTTCATATTGCCATATTGTTTGTGTAGATGGACGATTTTAGGCTCCACGGTGTCCAAACTTCTCTCTGTACGTGCACACCATGCACGTCGACTCACTCTGCATGTGCACGGAAGTCCTGCTCCTGCTGCTTCAGGCTCTCGTTCATGGACACCAGGGCCCTCAGCTTGTCCAGCAGGCTGGGGGTCGGAATCACATGATCACAGGTGATCGCCATACACACACACACACACACACACACCAAGAACCACAGGAACTTTAAGCACAGCGGTGGCATAGCAGCAATTTGAAACAACATGGATGCGTGATCAGTGTCAAGTATTTTCTTAAAGGGGCCCTATTATATCACCGGTGTGGGCCATTACAAGCTGTTGACGACGACTAGATCAGTCCCGCGGCATGATCTAGTCAGGCTCATACATTGAGGTGGACACTCCACTTGTGATGTCACAATGACACTTTTAGTCACATGGCAATTTTGAAACGGCTTGTAACGGCCAATCACACTCACACCTGGTGATATAATCGGGGCCCTTTAAAAACCCCAAAACTTTTTGTGATCAAGTAAGGACAGTGAATATCACTTAATCTCTTCTCTATTCTTGAGTACTAGAATACGGCAAACAATATAGACAAACTAATCATTATGTTGCTGACGTTGAGTATCGAGTAAGTACAGGTCCACGTGGAGGAGAGAGTCCAGTGTGGATCGATGAAAACCAGGAGGACCAGGAGCAGGTCACTCACCTGGTGTCCACCTGAGCCTCCGTCTCCTCGAGCGCTGGAACGCCGTGTCCAGACTCACTGTGTATTCTGGTCACCTGGAATCACACAAGGCGGTCACATGTCTCTGAGGTTGACTCTATAAACAGAGCTCACGGACTCTCCGTCTGAACGTAAGCGCTCTCCCTCCTGCCTATTATTCCCGCCTTTCAACATTCCTCTTCCATGTAAGAATTAATTTATTCAAAGTACACTTACAAAGTTTAATAGACATTATGAGAGATAATAGAGATAATAGGCAGGAGGCCTCAGAGCCTATGTTCAGACGGTATTTCATGTCTGAGTCTTACCTCTGCCAGCTTTCTCTTGGCCTCTTCACCCACCTGCCTTCAGTTCGTCATGTTTGGCTTGCAGCTAGAACATACACAAGTAAATATTGGCGTCATCACTGATGTAAGATGTTGAGGCGATTTTGTTTCTTTCCTCGGGTTTTCTCCCTTTTTTGTGATGTTTATTTGCCATGTGCCTGTAAAGGTAGCGAACTGATTGACTTTTTGGGGGGTAAAATAACTCCCAGAACTTAATTCAGACCCGGGTGCCTGCGGTGGAAACACGGTGGCTATAGCGCCAGAGTTCAGGACGGAGGCCAGTTTAGTGGCGGTAGTACGGCGGTTGCCCCCCCCTGACCTCCTCCAGCTGCTTGGTCTTCTGTTGGATCTGCTTGTTGAGGGACGTGACCGTCCGGCGGTGCTGCTGCAGCGGGCCGAAGCGCTCCGAGCCGACCCCCTCCGACAACTCAGACTGCTGTGGGGGGGTTTGGGGGGACGGTTACAACCATGACATCTGACCAATGTTCTCCAAACACTGTTCTGTCACTTAGCATATGCTACGATCCAAAATGGCTGAATTGATGATGAATTGTAATCTATTTTATCATGTCATGAGAGCGCAAGCTAGGGCATCTTGTTCTCGGATGCGTATGAACAGGCTGCCGACATTGGGAAATCGAACCCGGCACCTTTCCAACACTATAGCAAGTACGCTCACAAAGAAACAAACTGAATGAACAGAAGTGGAAGGTGTACTTCCACTAGAACGTAGCATGGCAGTAGGAATAAGGACAGATGTAATCGTATGTCATCTTTTAATACTTGTGGAGCGGTAAGCGGTAGACAGGTTTCTCCACCGTACCTTCTCTGCGTACTCTGAAGCGATCTGTTTAATTTCCTCGGACTGCAGGCCTACGATCTGACCCACAGCGCTCGCAGTCAGCCTTCCCTGAAATAACACATTTCAAAACAACACACACACATCTCACTCTCCAAACTATACACACACAAACTCAAAATGTAATTCTTTGCAAAGCACAATTTATTCATGCGGACCGAAGTCAATAGAGACAGAAAGCCTTACCTCCTCGGTCGCCATGGCAGCCATGTTGGTCATCAAGGTTTTGATGCGAAGCTGAATAAATAAAACATCACTCATTATTTGTACTTTTTCATTACACTTAAATTGTTCTCGTTATACTTCCGTTCTGTATTTCTGGAATGTTTCCTATCACGTCAAATATTCCATATCACACTTTCCATTGCAACCTTCTAAAAGACTGCTCCGGATTAACTACCGGATTTGACTGGCTGCACGTATTGTGGTCTGTTCTCCCGTTATCAATACTATTGATGTGAGAGAGACGGGAGACTGTACTGTACTGCCTCAGTGCTGCTGTGCTGTACTGTGATAACTGCAGCCACTGACTGGGCATCGAGTTCGGCGAAGCACTTCACCTCTTCCGCGACCTCCAGGTCCTCCTCCTCTGATGTCTCCGTCATCCCAGCGGGCGTGGCCTGCGCACCTACAGCCAATGAGGCCTTCCGGCCTTCGGCCTGTGGGCGGAGGACGTGGAGAAGAGCGGTGAAAGTTTTACATGCGGGCAGTTAAGGGTGAAAGGAAGTCTAATGCCGACGTGCGTTTTTTAATCTTAATACTTACTTTGTCTTGTTTTGAATGCTTACTGAATCCGTATCGTCTGAGGAAAGAAGAAAGGGAAAGTAAGATTTAAAAAACTAATTGTTTGCTTGATAAAAAAAGCAAAAAACAGGCTGACAAGACAAACCAACAAGCAACAGTTGTTTTCTTTCCATGACAGAAACGTATAAAAGCAAACCATGCTACAGAAAAGCACAACAGGAAAAAGTGAGCAATTCAGACGTTTTTATATCAATTTTGGAACGTCTTTTGTGAACTGGCTTCAGAAAAAACATTTGGTTTAAAAACAGTCCGTGCAGTGCAACAGCTAAGAGATGAATTCGCCACCAAAGTGGCAGAACGTCACCACGACTACGGGCCATAATGATCATGCATGGCTCCTCACGAAGGAACAACTTCCCAAAACAAAGTGTCCCAAATCAACTCGTCAGGCATTCATACTTACAGCAGGTTCTCTGACATTCTAGCACAGGGGTGGAGAAGGAGAGGTGGAGGTGAGAAGATGGAAGGTAGGCAAGGTAGGAAAGCGTGCGCAACGAGATCAGGGCGACCACGTCGGTCCCCAGAGGAATAGACGATCTGAACCGTACATGTGAATCCAAAAGATTTCAATCACATCGAACGCACTTTTATTTTGACATACAGCCGGGGGGAGCGTGATACTTCACAATTGTATGGAAAAGAAGAAAGACCTCGCCCTGCTTGCTGTGGGAACACACGAGGAACATCATTTGAGATGGCTCTCAAAGGACGAAGGGTATGTAAAAATATCGGGGCATCGCTGATTGGCCGGTGGCGTTGAGACATGAGACATGAGACAGAACCAACTGATTGAGAGGTTGAATGGGAGCAGATGGGAGAGAATGAGAGAATAGGGCTAATAGAGCTACGATTTTATACACACACACACACACACCTGCCGTATTCCAGTAGGGTGGAGTGAACGCGTGACTCCTCATCCTTCAGTGCTCCAGCCTCCACCTGCCTCTTGTACTTCCTCCTCGGTTTGTACACGTCCTGTTCCCGACGCACAGGAAACCAGCAATTAGCCAATCAGAGGTTTCACAAATTACACAATTGCACATTTTCCCCCCAAAAATGGAAGAGATTATTATATGAAACATCAGCTCTTTCAATTATATGCAACTGTTGTACTAACTGTTCATATTCATATGTGGTTTCATCCAAGAGAACCACAAGAGGCCAACCACAACTCACAGATATGTCCAGGACAGCTTTCACTGCTCGATCCTTCTTCTGGAGAAAGTCTTCATCCTACAGTACATAGAGATGGGAGACAGAGACGAGTTGAGTTGAGTTTCAGGACGAGACCCATTGCCTTATAAAACCAGGCGGTGGCTACCTCAGGGAAGCTGTGGGTCTTGTGGAACTGAGCTATGGAGAACGCTCGGACATGGTCTCCCATCTCCTCCCGGGTCTCGATGGCCCTCTTCACCAACCACTGACACCAGGAAACAAGATCATTCATAGCCGATGACACTTTTATCAGTAATTAGTAATTTATTTGATAACATACATAAATACATTAAATACTAAGAGCAGAACAATAAAACAATCATTGTTGTTTATAATCCTTCCTATTGTTAATGATTTACTTGCTATGCCATTATTATTATTATTATTAATATGTCCATAAATTCACATGCCCTGACCTGAATCACTGGGAAAATGTGGATGAAATCCAAGCCCTGTATTTGATGGGGCTCCAGGCAGTGTGGACACTTCATCTTGGGCAGCACAGAAACAATCTTCTCTGTGAGAGCACTTTGGATAGACATGGGAGGAGAGATGAAGACATCGAGGTAGAGGTAGAGAAAGAATGACAGATATGTGAACAGTTCGAGGGCAGACAGATTCCTTAATGAGCAGAGCAGGCGAAAAACGCTCACATCTTCTGGCCAATGGTGGAGTTCTCCTGGAACAGTAGATCGACGTCGATGTCAAAGTTACACGTTGTGATACACCAGGTCATCCCTCCAACCACCTGGGAATCACAAGATATTAGGACAAGATCGAAAGGCTGTTCCCACCTCCCCGGCAAGAGTTGGAATCCCCTTCCTCCTCCGAATCACTTTTTTTTCGCGTGTTTGTACCTTCCGCGCTAAATAATATCTTGTATCTTGCCGCTAAATAACAGTACTGAACATCGTTTAGCATCTTGTATGTATGTTCTGAGACGTTGCCATCGCACTCAGAATGGTACTTCTACTCTTATCCTAGCTATGGCTTTGCATGAGTTGAATTTCTAAACACGCTCAGCTCTATATCGAGCGAACGTATCTTCAGCTTCGGGCCATAAGATGAAGATGAAGCTGTTGTGTGACATCACGGTGGCCGACAACCTTGTCAAACGGGGAGTCTCCTTTAATTCGGGCCCTGAAGTATCCGGCCGCCAGCAGCAGCTCGAGGATCTCGGACAACTTGACATGCTGTTCTTCATCCTCTCTCGTCTCCACCTGGGACATGGGGACAGATCCCGGTGATTGACACGTTAAAGGGGCCCCCCCCCGTTGTACCGCCAGGTGTGGTGGGTGATGAGCAGCCATTATGAGCGCTTTCAAAATTGACATGTGACTAAGAAATTGTCATTGCGATGAAATGACATCACAAGTGGGGAGTGTTATGCCTGTGGCCCAGATCAGTCTACCAGCCTGCCTGCCCACCCAGTGGACTGGGAGGCTGATCTAGTCAGCATACATCTAGGTGGACACCCCCACTTGTGACGTCACAATGACCACTTTAGTCACACTTGGAACGATTTTGAAACGGCTTCTAATGGCTAATCACGTAATACTGTGATGATAATAATTATAATAATGGTTATAATAATGGTTAGGGGACGTATTGCACATAATAGATCCACGATGCGTTGTGATAAAATAAGAAATAAAATAAGTTCTCCATGTCCCCCCCAGTCTGTTGACGTGACACACGAGAGAGACACAGAGACACACACACACACACACACACACACACACACACACACACACACACACACACACACACACACACACACACACACACACACACACACACACACACACACACACACACACACACACACGTGTAGTGTAGTGTAGTTAGTCACCTGTATGAGGCTTTCCGTCTTGGTCGTACTGAACGCCTATTTTAGAGCCCGCTCTCACTCTGTGGAAGACAGACGTGGCCGCCATGTTGGATGGACGGATGACACGCCAGTACAAGTCATGTGATCAGAGCTTGTAGACGTGACGTTCGCGCTGAACGATCTGATTCTTTTGAACGGCTCTTTGGTAGAACGAAGGGAACCGAGTCGTACGTCTTGGTGAGAGACGTTCTTTTTATCGTTCGTTCACTGGCTGCCCCTAAATCCACTCCCCTTGACGTGAACACTGAGAAACATCTCCTGTTTTTGTCAAAGCAGCTCAGGGATTTTTATCCATTTTATTTTACTCTGTTTTTACAATACTTTTTGAATTTTGAAATATTGTTCAGAAGTAGTTTAGCTATTTATTCTTAAAATTCCTCTCGTGTGAAATGTTTTGTTGTTTGATTTGCACTAAAATCTGTTTTGCACAAAAGTGTATTATACTTGTTTTTTTTATCGTGCCAATAAAAAATGTTGTAATATTAAGAGTTGCATGAATTGCATTCAAGGCGAGGCAACTTTATTGACACATAACACATACAGAGAGTACATTCAAAGTAGTACATTCACTGACATGAATGACATGGATATGGAGACAACTTGTGTCATGTTTACAATGCAGATCATTGACATTAAGGTCTGGCAATACAGTCAATCATTATCCTGTTAATTACAGCAAATCATTATCCCTATCTAATACAAATCCTTTAATACAGTCAATCATTATCCTTTAATACAGTCAATCATTATCCTTTAATACAATCCTTTAATACAGTCAATCATTATCCTTTAATGCAGTCAATCATTATCCTTTAATACAATCCTTTAATACAGCCAATCATTATCCTTTAATACAGTCAATCATTATCCTCTTTTGAACGACTCTTTTGAACGTCTCTTTTGAAAGTCATAATATCCGGCTCCCTTCAAAGAGCCGTCATTCCCCATCGCTAAGTCATTTTGCGACAGTCCGTCTCGGCGTGGGGCGTAGTTAGTCACGACACCGGATCGAACACTGGCACACGTGTGTACACGCACAACATGGCTAAGATATTAAAGAATAATACCGCAGCGGGTAAGACCGCTATTAAGAAGACATCGGACAAGAAGTCCGGTAACAAGACGACACCGGACAAGAAGACGGCTGTTAAAAAACGAGAAAAGAAAAGGAAATCTGGCGAAAAACGCAAAAAAGGTACCCGAAAGACTGCAACAAAGGCGACACTAGAGAAAATAGACTTGGATTGTGTGGAGGATGACGACGACTTGATCGACGAAGGAGACGAGATCGTCCCGAGTGAAGACGAAGATGACAGAAAGCATCAAAAGCTGCTGGAAGCCATCAGTGCTCTCGGCGGTAAGAAAAAGAGAAAACTGGCGGAGAGATCCGAAGCCACCATTCAGATCTCTGAGTTCTCCGTGGACGCAAAGGGCGAGGGGGACAAAATCAACCTGTCCGACCTGATCCAGACGATCGCGAACACCGCCGCCGTCTCTGCGCAGACGAAGGCGCACCTCAAAAAACTGCAACTCAAGGACAAAACGGTCGACTCGCCCCTCAGCAAGCAGGAGACGGAGAGAATTCAGAGAAACGTCGCCTTCCAGAGAACCGCCGAGGAGGTGTCCCGTTGGCAGAGCATCATCAAGCAGAATCAGAAGGCGGAGCAGCAGGTGTTCCCGCTGAACCAGGAGGCTCCGGGCCCCAGACCCATCGAGCAGGTTGTGTGCGGGTGGAAAGCCAGGACCCCGCTGGAGCAGGAGATCTTCCTGCTGCTGTCCGCCAACAAGCAGCCAATCAACAAGCCCGCGCTGACCCCCGTCGAGGAGGAGTCCCTCAAGGCCATGAGCCTGGAGGACGCCAAGATCCGGCGCGCGGAGCTGCAGAAGGCCCGGGCTCTGCAGTCTTACTACGAGGCCAAGGCCCGGCGGGAGCGCAGCATTAAGAGCAAGAAGTACCACAAGGTGCACAACAAGGCCAAACGTAAAGACTTTGTCAAAAAGTTTGACGAGATGCTGCAGAAAGACCCCGTCGGCGCCCTGGAGGAACTGCAGAAGCTGGAGCTGGGCAGGATGAAAGAGCGGATGTCCCTCAAGCACCAGAACAGCGGCAAGTGGGCCAAGTCAAAGGCCATCATGGCCAAGTACGACGAAGGCGCCCGCAAGGCCATGCAACAGCAGCTGGAGGTCAACAAAGACCTCACCCAGAAACTGGTGACCACACTTGACGACGAGGGGGAGGATGACGACGACGGAGAAGCGGCAGACCCCGACTTGCTTCCAGACTTCGTCAATGACGCAGAGCCGGGCCTGGACCCGGCCAATCCCTGGATGAGAGGCAAGCTCTCCAAGGACTCTGAGGTGGGTGACCCCACAGCGGCCACCGAGCAGGAGCAGACTACGAGTGCCACCGTGGGTCGTCATTGAGGATGAGGAGGAGGAGAACGGCCCAGAGGAGACAGAGGAGGAAATGCTCCTCAGAGAGTTTGCAATGAGGCGTAAGCAGCGGCAGGCGATGGAGGCGGAGAATGAACCAGAGACCAACGGAGACGTGATGGAGATGATGATGCCGGTGATTACAGAAGAGACGGAGGAGAACAAATCTGAAGCTGAGAAGGCTCCAGCATCTGATGCTGCTGCTGATGATGACGCTGCTGCTGCTGCTGATGATGCTGATGAAGAAGAAGAAGAGGAGGAGGAGGAGGAGGCATTGACAGAGTTCACAAACCTGTTCCAGGAGCTCACGGACAGCCGCAAGGCGAGCGATGTGGCGGCTGTGGCGGCCGAAACGTGCGATCCAGACTCTGCTCAGCTGCAGCAGGCCATGTTTAGGATCAAGAACCTGGAGGACATGGATCTCCTGGACCAGGAGGAACAAAACCAGCCAGTGGAGCCTGACAACGAGCAACCCCCGGCCGCTCCGCAGGAGAGCGAGGGAGGGGACAAGAAGAGGAAGAGGAAGCGAGGCATAGACCTCAATGAGGTCCTCACTAAGGAGGCCAAGGTCATCCAGGTGCCGATGGTGCCAAGGACAGTGGAGGATGCAGACGGGGCAGCGCGTGGCCAGGAGGAAGAGGAGCAGAGGGACGTCATCAAGGAGGCGTTTGCCGGCGACGACGTCATATCGGACTTCCTGAAGGACAAGCGGCGGGAGGAGGATGCGGGGAAGCCCAATGGTGTGACCTGACCCTGCCCGGCTGGGGGAGTGGGGGGGCTCGGCCTCCAGCCCTTCCCGCAGCAAGCGCCAGGAGGTTCCGGGTGAAGACGCCAGCGCGGCGCCCCCGGAAGGGACCGCACCATGGGCGAGTGTGATATCTCGGAGAAGCGGGACAGCTCGTCAGCATGCACCAGGTTGGGCGCGCTGCCGCACCCCTTCCTGCGGGCCCGAGCAGTTCGAGGCAACAGTACGCTCCCCCGTGGGCGCCACCTGGAACACCAGAAAGGCGGTGAGGAAGCTCACCATGCCCAGAGTCATCACCAAGGTGGGCGCCATCATCCAGCCGATGAGCCGCGACGACCTGCTGAAGCACAGCAGGAGGCAGGGGGCGGACGGCACTGCCACCGCCAGGCGAGCAGACAGCAGCCAGCAGCCAGGCAGAGAAGGAAAGACGCGCCGCAGAGAAAACGGTGTTGCAGAAACGCCACAAAAAGAATAAGAACTAAGTGTTTTTTCCCCACCTTTGTTTTTCTAACCATATTTCTTATTCTGAAGCATTCAGGTTCGCCTCCGAGATGTTTTACTCTACTGGGCATCCGGGTTTATTCCAGTCTGTTCACTTGAATCCATCATTAGGGGTGTGTGCGTGGGGACAAATTTGAAATCCTTCAATTTATGGTTATTCAGTTTGTGGAACTAATGCAAAACAATGTTTTTCAACACATTTTGAATAAATTCCTTTGCTGGAGTTAAAGTACAGTGGTTGTGTGTTTAGTGTACACTTTATATTATATACATATACAGTATATGACCAAATTATTAACGCTAAGTACATTTTAACACGGAACTGTATATTTTTTAAGCAGCGAAGTACATTTACACATTAACAGCGTTAGTCTCTGTGAAATGTAATCAAGTGAATTGATACCCTATAAATTATTGATACTCACTAAGTTATGCTGTGCTAATCCAAGATATGTTGTGTCGAGGGCACTTACAGCAGGATCAGCAATGCACAGAGAGGGGTGGTTACAATGCTCTCTGGACCAAATAAATGCATGTAATAATATACATAATGACTCGTAATATAATATATAGTGACTAGTAATATATAAACCAATCAAGGTATTTATTATTTTATATGTAGATATGTTCCATATCAGTTTAGTTTGGTCAAATAAATAACGGGATAATCTAATCATTACAATATCCTGGTGTTATTTGGATTCGTTTTAGACAACTACAATTGGCAGTGGGGGGAAATAAAATTATATGTTTGCTATACGTTTAATTTCATATAGCCTAGATCAAGTTACACTGCAAAATGCTTAACTTTAACTAACATTTTAGGCTAACCCGTGTTTTATCAACGTGACAGAAGACACTAGATGATGCAGAAGACCATCATGGGACGGGCAAAACGCCACCCAGCCTCACAGTGTGTTATTAATAATCCACGACAGCCTGAACAGTCTTCAACAATGATGGGTGAACTCTGCACCGGTATAGTCGCTGAGGCAGCAGTGGGACTGTGTTAACCACTACATACGTACTCAGAATCCAGAGCGAGGCAACTATGATACAGCCCAGAGAGTCTCAAGCCGTGCCTATTTGCCATGAATGACCATGAATCTCACACTCTGCGGTCTGGAGAGGAGAGAGAGAGAGAGAGGGTGAGTGTGTTGTTTTGGACACACTATCTAACAGTGCCGTTTCTAGAAGTTTTTGGTCCACTTCTTTCCGTTGTGCTCTTTCCCTCAAGTGTTGATTTTCAATACATTTGTAAGGCTCGCGCGGCCTTGTCTGAAAGAAAAGCCATTACAGTTGGGTTAAACCTTCACACATGGGTGAGAGTGCATGCGTTGGCACCTGACGTCTCTGTATTTCACGTGATAGACACTCTATTAAAGTGGGGGGGGGGGGCCCATAATGGACTATGCATCAGTGCAGGTAATGGTTGTCAGCTTGAGCGCCCATGAGACAGCGGAGAATTCCATTAGAAAACCTATAGTTAATAAATCATTCACTCTCTCTCTGTCTCTCACTCTCTTTCTCACACACACACACACACACACACACACACACACACTCTCTCTCTCCCCCTCTCACTCATCGTTCTCCCCATCTCTATTTCTACCGTCTCTCACTCTCTCTCTCTCTTGCTACTACCTCTATCGAACTATTGGGTAATAATTACAACAGCTTCATACAGCTTTCAACAATGAGAAGAGACCTAATCCTTTTAAACCAACCCCCCGTGCCATTAGATCCCCCTCTCCCCCCCTCGATGAATGAAGGCCCTGCGCAGCCACACGAGCCAGCGAGCCACGGCGGCTGAATGGACAAGCGCTCCCTCAAGATGGAGAGCATGTATTTGTGTGTGTGCGCATGGCGCCCATTTTGCGTGAGCGGGTCAAATATTAGTTCTGGAGGTTAAGTAGGCCGGTCGAGAGAAAAGGGAGAGAGTGAATACGCCGGTGGTGTAAACACTCTGTGGCTAACGTCCGTGTACCGAGGCAAGGGGGGGCGAACGGTAGTCACCCGCCATTATGTGATGATAATGGCACGTGGATTGCATTTACAGTATATATGCGCTTTTATCCGAAGCGCGTTACCTTTGCCTCACGTTCACCCATTCATACAGCGGCCGCAGTGTCGACCATGCGAGGCGGGTTGTCTTTCTTCGGGACGCCTCGACACTTAGCTAGGGGGGAGCCGGGGATTGAACCAGCAACCTTCCTGTTACCAGACGTGCTCTACCTCTTGAGCCACTGCCGCTCAATAATATGCATAGTAGAATAGAATTTGACTTACGCCAGACAATTTCTTATTGGGATTCCCAAATAAGAAATTGCAGATTCTTGCTGATTGATATTTTTCTTTTGCTTTTTGCTCCAGGAAGGCCGAAATCAAGACGATATGTTTGTGTGCGTATTGGCCGACCTAAAACAGGGGCCCGTCAAGATGAAATACATCGAGATGTAGTCGGCCTAATGAGGCTCTAAATGAATGAGTTGTTCCTTTTTTTACATACATGGGATTTTCCATCCCATTTTGTGGTTCTCTTTGTCGTTGATTTCCTACTGCCTGTTCAGTGTGTTTCTCTCCTCTGTACCCTACAGTCCCACAGTCTTCGTCGCCCCATGAGGAACAATGAGAAAGAGAGATGACTTCCCCTTCCTTTAATACGAGCCTCTCTCTCCCTCTCTCTCTCTCCCTCCCTCCCTCACCCCTATGCCTGACAGGTGTAAGATTAACTTAGTTAGGTGCTAAGCTGCTCATGCGCGGCAAATTAAATTAATGGAACAAATTTCCCCGCTAATTAAGATGAAAATACGTGTCAGTTGTAACCTTGCAGCGCACTAATTATGTACAAATGATTTATCATCTGTTTCGTCGTGAATAGCAATGGCTCACCTCTCCGATAGCCCTGGCTGGCTGTTAAGAGATGGCCGCTGATTAACACTGACAGCTTGAGCTGCGGACGCGAGGCCCCGCCGCCTCCCCTCCCTCCCATTAACCCACATCCCCGGTGTGCAGCTGAGCGTCGCTGTTCCCGCCGCCCGCCGTCTTGTTTCGCTCTCCGCAATGAAAATAAAGTATAGAAGCCAGAGGTGCCCGCCATAGAGAGCTGAGAGCTGAGAGCTGGCTGGCTGGCTCCGAGGAAGGCAGGGGAGGGGATGATATGGAGAGGTGAATGGAGGAGCGGTACACACACACAGAGAGAGAGAGAGAGAGAGAGAGAGAGAGAGAGAGAGTGTGTGTGTGTGTGTTTTTCTGTGTGTGTGTGTGTGTGTGACACCTTAGCGTGACATGATAATGATAAGGTGTTCCAGAAATGCTTTGCTTGCAAGCACGCCCCGTGTGAACCAGATTCAAATGAAACGCTAACATCATGTTGACACCAACCGCCTGAATAGAAGAGGTGGTATTTAAGAAATAAATTTAAAAAGACACCCTGACGCCAGCAGGTGGCGCAATAGGTTAAGCCAGTCGCCAACATCCCATTGTACCAATTCCTGTGTGCTAAAAATATCAAAACAAACAGGGTTTATAATACAATTACAGCCTAACTGGGCTATTCCATCTTCTTTTCTGGGTGCCTTGCGACTACAGATATATTTCAATGGACACCGGCTGTGATTAGCATTAGAATCGGGGTCCCTTGTGGGGGGAGAGGAGACACTGGGCGAGCTGTAATCATTGTTCCGCAGGCTGGCTCACCAGGGATATCACTGGCCTCGTCATTATCATTCAATCTCTCTCTCTCTCTCTCTGTGTGTGTGTGTGTACCGTTCCTCCATTCACCTCTCCATATCATCCCCTCCCCTGCCTTCCTCGGAGCCAGCCAGCCAGCTCTCAGCTCTCAGCTCTCTATGGCGGGCACCTCTGGCTTCTATACTTTATTTTCATTGCGGAGAGCGAAACAAGACGGCGGGCGGCGGAAACAGCGACGCTCAGCTGCACACCGGGGATGTGGGTTAATGGGAGGGAGCAGTGGGGCCTCGCGTCCGCAGCTCAAGCTTGTTAATAGTGTTCCAGAAAAGATGGCTGTTGCGGTGCAAGCCACCCGGCCCGCCGGTTGAAACGGAATTCCTAACTGCAAGTCCCGCTAAGTCTCTGTGGACCCCTAACCCGCCTCAGTGTCAACTCAAAATAGGACGGGCCATCTTCTTAACTCAGCACAGCCAGACGGTATCGGAAAGTTGTGAAGACCATATGTCATAATTTTCAACGACGACCAACAGCCTGAACGCCCAGTGATGAGATCGATTGCTTACATATATGAGTGTGTTTGAGATCGCGCAAGTCCGCCAACAATTGCAACACCAGATGATAAATCATTTGTACATAATTAGTGCGCTGCAAGGTTACAACTGACACGTATTTTCATCTTAATTAGCGGGGAAATTTGTTCCATTAATTTAATTTGCCGCGCATGAGCAGCTTAGCACCTAACTAAGTTAATCTTACACCTGTCAGGCATAGGGGTGAGGGAGAGGAGTGGAGCTAGTTCGGCCATCTTCCGATTGTTAGGGTGACGAGAGACAGGATGACCCTGCGAGAACGATGGAGCATCGAATATTATTATACCCAGTGGAAAAGCCGAAGTGCGAGCTCTCTTTTTTGTTGCATTGTTACTCTTAATGGCATTAGCGAACCGAGAGGGTGATCCTCCCGTCGTGGCTTGTGAGGGGAAGGAAGACGAGTATCGAGAGGGAGAGCTAGTAAGAAATAACCACACTATGCGATTCCGCAGCCTAACTAGGAAGAGAGATAATCATAGCGCATACAACAAGAGTAACATTCTCTCAAAAATGGATCGCAAACACCAAACCAATACCAATGGTATGTACCCAACACAAAATGCAACAACAACCAACGTTCAACTACAACAACATCCCTGTCCCGAGGCCCTCATTTAGGCCGACTACATCATCGATCGCTATTATTCAATCTTGCACGCGCCCCATGTTTTTTAGGGGTCGGCCACTACGGCACACAAACAAATTCGTCCTGATGTTTTTCGGGTGCGAACCTGTTCTCCTTGACACGACAACCAACAACGCAGCACAATTAGGAAATAAATTATTCACCTCTGAGCCCGTACACGACATTCTGGCAATGTCTGTCTTATACGTGGGCAGGACAAGTGATGAAACGCTGGATCGGCACGGCGGTGGCCAAACAAGCACATGCCTGGCCGATTCAGATATTAAGGACAATGGGATGGCTCGCGAGGATGTGAAGGTCACACTCTGCTCGTGATTTCTCTTACCCGAGCTTCAGCTTAATGTATATATTAAAATTAGAGCAACAAGAGCTCTGTCCTCATCGTCTGTCTCCACAGATGTGGTTCTCCAGCACAGACCGCTTCCGCTCTCGTTTCGCTTAATGTCTCCATTTTCAACGGCGATTTCCTCCGCGAATAAGTCCATGAGGACGTCGTTGCTCACATACCCACACGGCATACCCACACTCACGAACTAAGTGCGTGAGGCGCTTCTCTCTCTCTGGCAACGTAAATAGATCAACGCGCTCAGTCGCTTTGCACTCCCCCATTAGGGCTCGGGTTCATTAAGCCGCCGCTTGTCCTGCTAGCGCTGTCGCCGTCGCCGCGCGTGGTATTTGCATTGTTGCTGTAAATAATTTGTGTCGTACTCCATTGTTTCGGGTAAATGTCAGCGCGTGTACCGCATGGGGATGGAACCCGACACGCACGTCTGGCTGGGTTCTCTGCTTGTCTTCTGGACCGTCTTCAGCCCCCCACCATCGCCATCCCCATCGCCATCCCCATCCCCTGCCGGGCGACACGCAGCTCGGCTACAGATGTTAATGCGGCGTCACGCGGAGACAACCGGAGAAAGGGGAATGTCAGCGAGGTCACGTGTTGGAGGTGTTGTTGGAGCAGGCCGGATCCGCGCGTTGACACGGCCGTCTGTGTTTCATCTCCCCACCGTGAGCATGAAGGTCAAAACCGATACGCCTACGCTGTGGGTATGGAGTGATAAGATAAGATAAGATAAGATAAGATAAGATAGAACTTTATTAATCCCGAGGTAATTCTTGTGCCAGGTTGCATAGCAATACGGTACAATACAACAGTATGGAAATCAACAGAATAATACAAAATAAACTAAACCATGGATAAAGACAATTTATATTGCGTGACCGTGATCTTAAAAGAAAAAAATTATCAATACATTTTAATAATGTCGTGCAAATGTTTTAATTTCGACAGAATGTCATTATTTAAACAGATCGATAATTTGCGTTCGAACCAATAACACATGAAATTCACTGTTGGCAGCCATCTTCTATTGTTGCATCGCGTCTCTCTTCTGTTCCCCATGGCTCTCTCTCTCCTGTTCACCAGGTCTCTCCCTCCTGTTCACTATGTCTCTCTCTCCTGTTCACTATGTCTCTCTCTCCTGTTCACTATGTCTCTCTCTCCTGTTCACTATGTCTCTCTCCTGTTCACTATGTCTCTCTCTCCTGTTCACTATGTCTCTCTCTCCTGTTCACTATGTCTCTCTCTCCTGTTCACTATGTCTCTCTCTCCTGTTCACTATGTCTCTCTCTCCTGTTCACTATGTCTCTCTCTCCTGTTCACTATGTCTCTCCCTCCTGTTCACTATGTCTCTCTCTCCTGTTCACTATGTCTCTCTCTCCTGTTCACTATGTCTCTCTCCCTCCTGTTCACTATGTCTCTCTCCTGTTCACTATGTCTCTCTCTCCTGTTCACTATGTCTCTCTCTCCTGTTCACCATGTCTCTCTCTCCTGTTCGTCTCTCTCTCCTGTTCACTATGTCTCTCTCTCCTGTTCACCATGTCTCTCTCTCCCTCCTGTTCACCATGTCTCTCTCTCCTGTTCACTATGTCTCTCTCTCCTGTTCACCAGGTCTCTCTCTCCCCTGTTCACCAATCTTCTCTCTCTCCCCTGTTCACCAGGTCTCTCTCTCCCCTGTTCACCAATCTTCTCTCTCTCCCCTGTTCACCAATCTTCTCTCTCTCTCCCCTGTTCACCAATCTTCTCTCTCTCCCCTGTTCACCAATCTTCTCTCTCTCCCCTGTTCACTGGTCTCTCTCTCCCCTGTTCACCAGGTCTCTCTCTCCCCTGTTCACCAATCTTCTCTCTCTCTGCCGCCCTGTCTGTTTGTGTGTGTGTGTGTTTTTCTGTGTGTGTGTGTGTGTGTGACACCTTAGCGTGACATGATAATGATAAGGTGTTCCAGAAATGCTTTGCTTGCAAGCACGCCCCGTGTGAACCAGATTCAAATGAAACGCTAACATCATGTTGACACCAACCGCCTGAATAGAAGAGGTGGTATTTAAGAAATAAATTTAAAAAGACACCCTGACGCCAGCAGGTGGCGCAATAGGTTAAGCCAGTCGCCAACATCCCATTGTACCAATTCCTGTGTGCTAAAAATATCAAAACAAACAGGGTTTATAATACAATTACAGCCTAACTGGGCTATTCCATCTTCTTTTCTGGGTGCCTTGCGACTACAGATATATTTCAATGGACACCGGCTGTGATTAGCATTAGAATCGGGGTCCCTTGTGGGGGGAGAGGAGACACTGGGCGAGCTGTAATCATTGTTCCGCAGGCTGGCTCACCAGGGATATCACTGGCTTCGTCATTATCATTCAATATGCCACACACACACACACGCACGTGGACGTGCACGCCAGAACCCATTTGCATTTCCGCCTGCCGTTCCGGGGTCCTCGCCAGACAGTGATGAAGCGGCGGCACGGCGGTGGCCAACAGCGGCGGGGTTCAGTTGAGCAGAGCTCGGAGATGAGCGGTGTGTTTTCCACCGCGCTAACTGCTTTTAAAGAAAGACAAGAGCTCTGTCTCTCTCTCTCTTTGTCTTCCCCCGCCCGCTCTGTTTCGCTCTATGTCTCATTTTCACGGCGATTCCTCCGCAATTGTCTGTGACTGCGTCTCTTCAACAACAAAAAAACCGCCATGTAAGGCTGTCTAATCCACTCATTAGGGATCGTTTGACTCCCCCATTAGGGCTCGGGTTCATTAAGCCGCCGCTTGTCCTGCTAGCGCTGTCGCCGTCGCCGCGCGTGGTATTTGCATTGTTGCTGTAAATAATTTGTGTCGTACTCCATTGTTTCGGGTAAATGTCAGCGCGTGTACCGCATGGGGATGGAACCCGACACGCACGTCTGGCTTGGGTTCTCTGCTTGTCTTCTGGACCGTCTTCAGCCCGCCCCCCCCATCCCATCCCCTGCCGGGCGACACGCAGCTCGGCTACAGATGTTAATGCGGCGTCACGCGGAGACAACCGGAGAAAGGGGAATGTCAGCGAGGTCACGTGTTGGAGGTGTTGTTGGAGCAGGCCGGATCCGCGCGTTGACACGGCCGTCTGTGTTTCATCTCCCCACCGTGAGCATGAAGGTCAAAACCGATACGCCTACGCTGTGGGTATGGGGTGATAAGATAAGATAAGATAAGATAAGATAAGATAAGATAGATCTTTATTAATCCCGAGGTAATTCTTGTGCCAGGTTGCATAGCAATACGGTACAATACAACAGTATGGAAATCAACAGAATAATACAAAATAAACTAAACCGTGGATAAAGACAATTTATATTGCGTGACCGTGATCTTAAAAGAAAAAAATTATCAATACATTTTAATAATGTCGTGCAAATGTTTTAATTTCGACAGAATGTCATTATTTAAACAGATCGATAATTTGCGTTCGAACCAATAACACATGAAATTCACTGTTGGCAGCCATCTTCTATTGTTGCATCGCGTCTCTCTCTTCTGTTCCCCATGGCTCTCTCTCTCCTGTTCACCATGTCTCTCTCTCCTGTTCACTATGTCTCTCTCTCCTGTTCACTATGTCTCTCTCTCCTGTTCACTATGTCTCTCTCTCCTGTTCACCAGGTCTCTCCCTCCTGTTCACCAGGTCTCTCTCTCCTGTTCACTATGTCTCTCTCTCCTGTTCACTATGTCTCTCCCTCCTGTTCACCATGTCTCTCTCTCCTGTTCACTATGTCTCTCTCTCCTGTTCACTATGTCTCTCTCTCCTGTTCACTATGTCTCTCTCTCCTGTTCACTATGTCTCTCTCTCCCTCCTGTTCACTATGTCTCTCTCCTGTTCACCATGTCTCTCTCTCCTGTTCACCATGTCTCTCTCTCCTGTTCACCATGTCTCTCTCTCCCGTGTTCACCAGGTCTCTCCCTCCTGTTCACTATGTCTCTCTCACCCTCCTGTTCACCATGTCTCTCTCTCCCTCCTGTTCACCATGTCTCTCTCTCCCTCCTGTTCACTATGTCTCTCTCTCCTGTTCACTATGTCTCTCTCTCCTGTTCACCAGGTCTCTCTCTCCCCTGTTCACCAATCTTCTCTCTCTCCCCTGTTCACTAGGTCTCTCTCTCCCCTGTTCACCAATCTTCTCTCTCTCTCCCCTGTTCACCAATCTTCTCTCTCTCCCCTGTTCACCAATCTTCTCTCTCTCCCCTGTTCACTAGGTCTCTCTCTCCCCTGTTCACTAGGTCTCTCTCTCCCCTGTTCACCAATATTCTCTCTCTCTCCCCTGTTCACCAATCTTCTCTCTCTCCCCTGTTCACCAATCTTCTCTCTCTCCCCTGTTCACTAGGTCTCTCTCTCCCCTGTTCACTAGGTCTCTCTCTCCCCTGTTCACCAATATTCTCTCTCTCTCCCCTGTTCACCAGGTCTCTCTCTCCCCTGTTCACCAATCTTCTCTCTCTCTCCCGTTCACCAGGTCTCTCTCTCCCCTGTTCACCAATCTTCTCTCTCTCTCCCCTGTTCACCAGGTCTCTCTCTCCCCTGTTCACCAATCTTCTCTCTCTCTTCCCTGTTCACCAATCTTCTCTCTCTCTCCCCTGTGCACCAATTTTCTCTCTCTCTCCCCTATTCACCAATCTTCTCTCTCCCCTGTTCACCAATCTTCTCTCTCTCTCCCCCTGTTCACCAATCTTCTCTCTCTCCCCTTGTTCAGCGCTCCTAAGTGACGAGCAGGCAGCAGGGACATGACTAACCCTCCTCTGCACCACCGCCACTCAGGGATTGGTGGATGCTGTGACACAGGGGAGGGGGTTAGAGGTTAATTACAGACAACAGAGAGGTCAGGGGGGCCTATTATTTTGGGATCCGAGACCTGCAACGGTCCAATGGGGATGACATTTACGAGGGGGCACCCCCCACCCCGACACCCCTACACCCTCCTGGCTACGCCCTGCCTCTCGTCTAGCGCTCCAGCCCCACCCTCCAGAACCATCACTCACCTCCCTCGCGGGGAGCAGGCAGGGGGGAGTCACACGCAGACCCCAGCCATCTTGATAATGAAAAGACCCTTAACGTTCGCCGCTGGCTGGATGATAAATGGTATCTCTGGCTGTCCTCGGCCTGTGTCAGGGGGCCTCCAAATAGCCCCTGACAACTAATTGAAAGACCCCGTATCCTCCTTTTACCCAAAAGGCTTCCTTTATCACTCTAATTATGGAGGTTAAGGGCCCGTCCCAGGGGGATTATGGGTAATACCACAAGTAGGATCCGTGGAGTCAGCCTATTATCCCAACAACATGTAATAATGATGGTAAATGACTGCCTCGTCTGCAAATTGCACCAGTTTTAATTATTCGGTGTGATATATGTATTTGAAATATATAAGAGACTGTTCTGTGATGGAGCCATGTTTTGGTTTGATTATTTTTTTAAATAATAATTTGAAAGTCATTATTTCTTGTGATGCTTGCTTCCCTCGCTAAGTTTTGTACAAAAAGCACTGCATCGATAAAGTTTGATTGATTTGAAGTGGTTTCTGGATGAGCAAAGCAGGTTGCGGTTGAGAACCTTTCTAGCTGTTGGAGCCTCACATCTCTTCAGAGACATGCGCTTGGTTCATGTTAGTGTATGGCCTGGTGTGTATACCTGTAGAGACCTGCAGGTAAAGCCATGAGTGGAAAACAAACAGCAATTGTATGTGTGACCTGTGTGTGTTTGCCGTAATCCTTTGCAAAAATCTAATTAAAATAACCAATGACATTTAAACAGTAAAACACAACCTAAAAATATTGCATATTTTCAATAAAAGTAATACATCTCTTCTCCTCAAAACAATCACCATGAAAATCCTTAAATAATTAGATATTATCAACAAAGGAATATAAACTATAAAATGGTTCAAAAGAAAAGCATTGTGATATATGATCAAAACATTTGCTCATATGACGGGTGCTGATAAGTGTGATGTGAAGAAGAAACACCACATAAATAACGTTTGTCTCCTCGTCTGCATTCCTATCCAACTGCCTCCTGGGCTCTTCCAGTTGGCTCTACAGTCGAGCCGCATTTCTCTACAAGCCCACGACTTCACACTCTCTCTCTCTCCCTGTTCCTCCATCTTTCATTCATGGCACTCTCTTCCCCCTCGCCTCATCTTTCACAGTTTGTCTTTTTTCCACTGCCATCCCTGTTCCATCTCTGCCATATTTGATTTGCTGCTGTGGGCTAATAGGCTTACAGAGGTACAGCGGTGAGGCAGCCACTGTGTGGAGTGGCTCACAGTTAATCCTTGCTTTCATTTACACTACATTTTGTATTATTCAGCATGCTGTACTGTGCATGCTGCTCATGATGCGTTTCTGGGGATTATATTTGGCGACACAATAGTGTGACACAGGCTCGAGTGTACATGGTGCACAGGGATAGATGAGCACAGACTTTATCATTATTCATTCAAGTTTTATGTTATTCGATGAAACTAAAATGTGTGTTAGTGAGTGTGTGTGTGTGTGTGTGTTTGTCGATACAAAAAAATCCATATAGGCCTACTGTATATATTTGGAATTCAATATCCTTGTTGAGAGAGAGAGAGAGAGAGAGAGAGAGAGAGAGACTCTTTAATGTTGTCCTTAGCTCGGAGATCTTCTCCAATATTTGGAACCAAGGTCTGATAACACCGCTCCACAAAAGTGGAGACAAATTTGACCCCAACAATTACCGCGGGATCTGCGTTAACAGTAACCTTTGGAAAATCCTCTGTATGATCACCAACCACAGACTCCTACATTTCATCACTGAAAATAATGCCCTAAACAAATCCCAAATTGGCTTTCTACCGAATTATCGCACAACAGACCATATTTTCACCCTCAGCACCCTAATAGACAACCAAATAAACAAAAACAAAAGTAAATTATTCTCTTGTTTTGTTGACTTCAAAAAAGCTTTTGATTCTATTTGGCACGATGGTCTGCTGTACAAACTATTGGAAAGCGGTGTTGGAGGAAAAACCTATGTCATCATAAAGTCAATGTACACCAACAACAAATGCGCTGTTAAGATTGGCAAACAACACACAGACTTCTTTCCCCAAAACCGGGGAAAAGCCTGAGCCCAACCCTCTTCAACATATACATCAATGAATTGGCAAAATCTCTAGAACAATCTGAGGCACCTGGCATCTCCCTAGGAGACACACAAGTCAAACACCTCCTGTTCGCAGATGATCTGGTGCTGCTGTCTCCAACCAAAGAAGCACAGATTATCCCACACCTGTGCCCTGACAGTAAATCTAACCAAGACAAAAATAATGCTTTTCCAAAAAGGACCCAGCCTCCAGCAACACAAATATAAATTCTTTCTCGATACAACTCCCTTAGAGCATACAAAGAATTATACCTACCTTGGCCTAAACATTAGCAACACAGGCAACTTCAACAAAGCTGTAAATGACCTGAGAGACAAGGCAAGAAGGGCTTTTATGCCATAAAAAGAAACATTAACTTAGACATCCCAATAAAAAATATGGCTCAAAATACTAGACTCAGTTATTGAAACCATTTCCCGAGATCTGGGGTCCACTTGCAAACCAAGATTTTACTAAATGGGACAAACATCAAATTGAAACGCTGCATGCAGAGTTCTGCAAATCCATTCTCAGCACCCAACGCAAAACACCCAACAATGCATGCAGAGCAGAATTAGGACGATACCCACTAATAATAACAATTCAAAAGAGGGCATTCAAATGTCATAACCACCTAAAAGACAGTGAGCCCGACACGCTCCATAACAAAGCCCTCATCCACAGAGAGACTCTAGAGCGATGCCCCCTCGGCCAGCTGGTTCTGGGACTCTATTCACAAAACCAAGCAGAGCCACCAGACAGAAACCCCATCAGAATAAACCAAATTATAAGAAAACTAAAAGAAAACTACCTCACACACTGGAAAGAATCAACCAAAAAACAGAGTAAATTAGAATGCTATTTGGCCCTAAACAGACAATACACAACGGCAGAATACCTGAGCACTGTGACCGATCCCAAACTCAGGAAATCCCTGACTAGATACAGACTCAGCGAGCACAGCCTCGCCGTGGAGAGAGGCCGCCACCGGCAGACCTGGCTACCAAGAGAAGACAGACTCTGTACCCACTGCACCCAACAGGAGGTGGAAACCCAGCTACACTTCCTAACAACCTGCCACCTATACCAAGACATCAGAGATACATACTGTACTTCCCACAGATTTCAAACACATTTCCCCAAAAGAACGTTTCCCATGCCAATAAAGCTCTTTAAATTGAATTGAAATTGAATTGAGACAGAGAGAGAGAGGGGAGGTGTACAACACTCTTATATTGAGCCTATTGAGCGGTGACGCGTCACTGTCGTCACACGAGGCGACGTCATGGCTCTCGAAGCTGATTGGCTGGCCGCCCGGAAGTAAGTAAGTCAGTCAGTCAGTCAGTATCCTCTGCCTATCCTCTGACTGCCCTTGTTGTTGTTTTGTTTTGTTTTTTTTACTCACAAATATAGATGTTATTTTGTGGAATAAAATACAATCGACTTTATTCGTCATAAGGTAAGCTGTTACTGTTTTACGTCCGCCGGCGTTATGCTCGCCCGATGACTTCACCGTAGCACCAGTGAGCCTTGTGCTCCAGCTCAACCCACCATCGTGTGTGTGTGTGTGTGTTTCTATTACTACTCTACTACTACTACTACTGTGGTCTCTACTCGCTCTTTTATGTGCTTATTCGCTGTGTGGTCAACGTACAAACTAGACGACATAGTTTGCCGATGCAATAACGTAGGTTTGTCTCGAACCAGTTTGACCATCGCTGTCCTCCTTACTGGGCTGTAGACGTGACAAGTCTGGCCTCGTTCTCGGGTGACACGACGCAGCCCCGTCATCGATGGCGCAGACAGAGAGACAGACAGAGACAGACAGAGAGAGAGAGAGATCTGTGTGCTGTCTTTTCTTATTTATACCCTTCATACTTTGCGAAATATTCAACGTTTTCCAGCAATTTTCCCCATTGAAATGAATGGGGGGGAATTTTCTCATATTCAACCTCTTCCCATTCATTCATTCATACATTCAGGTAGACATGATTTCAAAATCTTCATAACATTCATACTTTTGACACAATCACAGTTCAAACTTAATTGATTTTTCAGCTCCTCAGAGACTTTAACATGGGTGTGTATTGCGCTGGTTAGAGTGGGTGACGTCACAGTTAGAGTGGAGAGCGGACGAAAAATATATCAAATAAATAAATAATTTTAAAACTGCCATCCCGCCCACAATATTAACTCCACATACGTATATAATTTATACATCAAAACGTAGGAAAACTTGTTATGGTCACAGAAATGTAACTATGGAAACAAACACTTATACTTTTGGATTTATGAGCCTCGGAGTGACAGGAGTGTCCACCAACTGCAGCCTCGTTATAGCTAGTAATGCACATTAAAATCCCATTTAAAATATGCAAGATATGACACTTTGTTTCAAGCAGTCTTCATTTTCACCCACCTTCAAGCTTTTCTACTCTTGGACCCCTGCTGCAGCAGAAGCGTTCCGCAATTTCTTCACAAATTGCATTTTCTAGTTGATATTATTTATTGTATGGATACGAGGCAACATGAACCCAGCCCAACCACGACCTCACCGAAACCGCTCGCCTGTGTGTGTGTTTCTTAGCCCGACTGGGATGTCATCGGAGAACCTCCAGGTGACGGGTGGATCGCAGCAACACGCAGCCCCGCGTCGCCCCGGGCCGCAGGACTCCGGATGTCCCGGACACTGACCGCCATGGCCGACAGCAGCCCGCAGCCCTCCAGGCCGGAGGCACGGCCCGCCCCAGGACCCTACATCTCGGCCGTAACCAACAGGTGTGTTCAGTGGGCTTCTTGCCTGAGCTTGCATCCTCGCAACACCTGATTCATCTACGTATACATCCATCTTCCTCAGTATTCTTGTGCTATGTTCTAGGCCTACCCGCCCAGGTCCAAGTGGGTGTTTTTTCAGAATTTGTTAAAGTGATTCTGAAAAGTAATTCACATGTCATTAGGTTTCTTTTAAACTGATGTTGATAGCATGTTCACTCTATGCCTCTATGTGATTGGATGCTGACATGTGTTGTGTTGTGTTGTGCTGTGCTGTGCTTGTACAATCATGTCGAATCTAATCGAATGCGTACCGCAGGACCGCAAACCTGGTGATCCGGGGGTCCTTGCTGTTCTCGGTGGGGGTCTTCCTGTCGCTGGTGCTCAACCTCCTGCAGGTGCAGAGGAATGTCACCCTGTTCCCCCCGGACGTCATCAGCAGCATCTTCTCCTCGGCCTGGTGGGTGCCCCCCTGTTGTGGCACTGCTTCAGGTGATTGAGTGAGTGAGTGAGTGAGTGAATGAGTGAGTGAGTGAAGGGCTGTACAGGACATGTATTTATGACAGCCCCCTAACCCTAGCCCCCCCAAAAGGCAATGCAAAACTGCCTTAATGAACAACGAAGCAATCTTGAGAAGGAACGCAGAGCGGGGGATCCTTCTTCCCAGGAACGCTTCGGAGTTCAATGGGTGTCATAATGGACATGCAGAATAGTACTACAAGCCAGCATCTGTCATTGTGATGGTCTGAATGACTTATTTGAGTTTAACTGGTCTCTCTCTCTCTCTCTCTCTCTCTGTCTTGTTCTCTCGTGTTCTCTGTCCCTCTCTCTCAGCTGTGATTGGCCTCCTGTACCCCTGCATCGACATTCGATTGGGCGAGCCCCACAAGTTTAAGCGGGAGTGGTCCAGCGTGATGCGCTGTGTGGCCGTCTTCGTGGGCATCAACCATGCCAGTGCTGTATCCTAAAAGCCGTTCTAACTTTTCCAGAGGCAAAACTGGTACAATGGAAGGCACAATGTAAACGTACCTAAAAAGTACATTTACATTGTACTTTGGTACTTTTTAGTCAGCAGCACCTGGCTAATTACCTTTGAGTGATTATTGATTAGAAACCCTACCTTTTGCCTGCAGTTGATGATCCCGTGGTCAAACATTGCCATTACTGGATCCATGTATGTGTCCATGTCGGCAGTTTGAAAATAGGGCTGGGCAACATTTTGATATTATATCAATATTGTGTTATGCGACTTGATATCATCTTAGTTTTTGGATATTGTGATATAGCACAAGTGTTGTCTTTTCCTGCTTTAAAGGCTGCATTACAGTAAAGTGATGTCACTAGTATGTAGACAATGACTCATTCAACAGCAGCTATTACTGCAGGCTTGCACTCTTTAAAGACCCTCGGATCCTTGACCCCAATGTGTCTCTCAGAAAGTGGACTTTGCCAACAACGTCCAGCTGTCGCTGACTCTGGCCGTGTTGTCGGTGGGCCTGTGGTGGACCTTTGACCGATCCCGCAGCGGCTTCGGCCTGGGCGTGGGTATTGCCCTGCTGGCCACCCTGGCCACCCAGGTGCTGGTGTACAACGAGGTCTTCCAGTAAGGACACGACAACACACACGCCTCACAGCAACACCATAATAATCATGCCTTGGTGCTCCTATCATACCAGCAGGTGTGACTGTAATTAGCCATTGCAAGCCGTTTCAGAGTCTTGGCTTATGACATCACAAGTGGGAGTGTCCACTGTGTCCACTCTGCTGGATAGCTCAGCCTACCCAATGGACTTCGCAGGCTGACCTATCTCGCATATATCTGGGTGGACTCTCCCACTTTTTACTGTCATACACTGGAGATTCTGAAATTACGCTGATTTAGCTTTCTTTTTCACGCAATTGAGACACACTGATCTCGTGGTTAGGTCGGCTGACTCACAGCTAGGGATGGGTACCGAGAACCGGTACCACTATGGAACCGGTTCCCGTACAACCGGTACTAACCGTACCGAATCAAAACGCATATTTCGGTGCCTCATTTCGGTGCCAGTAGTTAAAATGCCATTTTTAAATATCCACCGCATTTCAGACCGGGTATCCTTCTAGTGATTGCATAGATCGTCATACTGCGCGAAGATTTGATGCATTCATCTGATTGATAAAAACCCGACAATGCGCGCCTGCCCCCCCCCCCCACTCGCTGGACCTTATTAACTGTTATAAGACGCAGAAGCGCCTGGTCCTGTTCAACTTACTTGAATGAGCGTAGAAAGACTGGACGTTTTGATCAAGATCACCAGCAATGAGTTGATAAGTGTGACTACAGTCCGTCTTGTGTGTGTGTGTGTGTAAGAAATCGCCGGCAACACACACACCAAGAAGACGGACTGTAGTCACGGTGATCAGCTCATTGCTGGTGATCTTGATCAAAACGTCCAGTCTTTCTACGCTCATTCAACTAAAGTTGAACAGGACCAGGCGCTTCTGCGTCTTAATAAGGTCTAGCGACCACCGCCAGGAATGTCGCATTTTCTTCACATTCTCCCGTCTATGATGATCTTTTGATGGTTTGTTTTTTTCCCACTGTAGAAAACAACCACCGGCTCCTCTGTTCCATCAAAGTTATTCATTATTTCATTCAATGAATAATTTCGCTTAAAATCTCTTACGATATGTGTGTGCGTGTGTGTGTGTTGTCTCTGACAGGACTTTGACAGCTGTCACTAGGCTAGTTAAGTCACGGGAATGGCGCGCTGTGATTGGCCGAGCGGATATATCTGAGTCTGCTGAAAATCTGTCGTGGCGTTTATCACAGTTTGGAAAGAAAGGGAATAATATAATAATATAATAATATAATAATATAATGCAGAGAAACTAGCCGGTTGTCGCGTTTTGCAGAAACGATTCTTTTTTTTTTTTAATGGCGCTTATCGCGTTTTGGAATCAAACTCTTTAATAATTAATTCAATTTTGAATGTCCGTTCGTCCACCACTAACATTTTCGTCTCGTCTCGTCAACGAAAGTAAAAATAGATTTAGTCACAGTTTTTATTTTCAAAGATCCGTTTTCGTCACGTCAACGTCACGTCTTAGTCATGGGAAAAAGGTCGTTAACGCATATTTTTCGTCAAACATTTCGTTAACGAAATTAACACTGGTTGTTGTTTGCTCTTTTTAAAGAAGGTATCGGTTCTGGCACCGTTTTGGCACCGGTATCGTTTTAAAAGTATCGGTTTGGCACCGGTATCGGATAAATCTAAACGATACCCAACCCTACTCACAGCTGAAAGTTTATGGGTTGGTTGTGTATAGTGTTTGTTGGTACCTGGTGTTGCATTAGTGTTGGTATCTTGGCTTATTGTGTTTATTGTTGGTTATCTGGTAATTGTGTTATGTTGGTATCTGGTATTGTGTTATTGTTTGTACTGGTATTGGTGTTATTGTTTGGTAATCTTGTATCTGTGTATGTTGTATCGTGGTATTGTGTCTATTGTTGGTATCTTGTATTGTCGTATTGTTGTGTAATCTGGTATTCGTATTAGTGTTGGTATCTGGTATTGTATTAGTGTTGGTATCTGGTATTGTATTAGTGTTGGTATCTGGTATTGTATTAGTGTTGGTATCTGGTATTGTATTAGTGTTGGTATCTGGTATTGTATTAGTGTTGGTATCTGGTATTGTATTAGTGTTGGTATCTGGTATTGTATTAGTGTTGGTATCTGGTATTGTATTAGTGTTGGTATCTGGTATTGTATTAGTGTTGGTATCTGGTATTGTATTAGTGTTGGTATCTGGTATTGTATTAGTTGTTGGTATCTGGTATTGTATTAGTGTTGGTATCTGGTATTGTATTAGTGTTGGTATCTGGTATTGTATTAGTGTTGGTATCTGGTATTGTATTAGTGTTGGTATCTGGTATTGTATTAGTGTTGGTATCTGGTATTGTATTAGTGTTGGTATCTGGTATTGTATTAGTGTTGGTATCTGGTATTGTATTAGTTGTTGGTATCTGGTATTGTATTAGTGTTGGTATCTGGTATTGTATTAGTGTTGGTATCTGGTATTGTATTAGTGTTGGTATCTGGTATTGTATTAGTGTTGGTATCTGGTATTGTATTAGTGTTGGTATCTGGTATTGTATTAGTGTTGGTATCTGGTATTGTATTAGTGTTGGTATCTGGTATTGTATTAGTGTTGGTATCTGGTACTGTATTAGTGTTGGTATCTGGTATTGTATTAGTGTTGGTATCTGGTATTGTATTAGTGTTGGTATCTGGTATTGTATTAGTGTTGGTATCTGGTATTGTATTAGTGTTGGTATCTGGTATTGTATTAGTGTTGGTATCTGGTATTGTATTAGTGTTGGTATCTGGTATTGTATTAGTGTTGGTATCTGGTATTGTATTAGTGTTGGTATCTGGTATTGTATTAGTGTTGGTATCTGGTATTGTATTAGTGTTGGTATCTGGTATTGTATTAGTGTTGGTATCTGGTATTGTATTAGTGTTGGTATCTGGTATTGTATTAGTGTTGGTATCTGGTATTGTATTAGTGTTGGTATCTGGTATTGTATTAGTGTTGGTATCTGGTATTGTATTAGTGTTGGTATCTGGTATTGTATTAGTGTTGGTATCTGGTATTGTATTAGTGTTGGTATCTGGTATTGTATTAGTGTTGGTATCTGGTATTGTATTAGTGTTGGTATCTGGTATTGTATTAGTGTTGGTATCTGGTATTGTATTAGTGTTGGTATCTGGTATTGTATTAGTGTTGGTATCTGGTATTGTATTAGTGTTGGTATCTGGTATTGTATTAGTGTTGGTATCTGGTATTGTATTAGTGTTGGTATCTGGTATTGTATTAGTGTTGGTATCTGGTATTGTATTAGTGTTGGTATCTGGTATTGTATTAGTGTTGGTATCTGGTATTGTATTAGTGTTGGTATCTGGTATTGTATTAGTGTTGGTATCTGGTATTGTATTAGTGTTGGTATCTGGTATTGTATTAGTGTTGGTATCTGGTATTGTATTAGTGTTGGTATCTGGTATTGTATTAGTGTTGGTATCTGGTATTGTATTAGTGTTGGTATCTGGTATTGTATTAGTGTTGGTATCTGGTATTGTATTAGTGTTGGTATCTGGTATTGTATTAGTGTTGGTATCTGGTATTGTATTAGTGTTGGTATCTGGTATTGTATTAGTGTTGGTATCTGGTATTGTATTAGTGTTGGTATCTGGTATTGTATTAGTGTTGGTATCTGGTATTGTATTAGTGTTGGTATCTGGTATTGTATTAGTGTTGGTATCTGGTATTGTATTAGTGTTGGTATCTGGTATTGTATTAGTGTTGGTATCTGGTATTGTATTAGTGTTGGTATCTGGTATTGTATTAGTGTTGGTATCTGGTATTGTATTAGTGTTGGTATCTGGTATTGTATTAGTGTTGGTATCTGGTATTATATTAGTGTTGGTATTGTATTGGTGTTGGTATCTGGTATTGTATTAGTGTTGGTATCTGGTATTGTATTAGTGTTGGTATCTGGTATTGTATTAGTGTTGGTATCTGGTATTGTATTAGTGTTGGTATCTGGTATTGTATTAGTGTTGGTATCTGGTATTGTATTGTTGGTATCTGGTATTGTATTAGTGTTGGTATCTGGTATTGTATTAGTGTTGGTATCTGGTATTGTATTAGTGTTGGTATCTGGTATTGTATTAGTGTTGGTATCTGGTATTGTATTAGTGTTGGTATCTGGTATTGTATTAGTGTTGGTATCTGGTATTGTATTAGTGTTGGTATCTGGTATTGTATTAGTGTTGGTATCTGGTATTGTATTAGTGTTGGTATCTGGTATTGTATTAGTGTTGGTATCTGGTATTGTATTAGTGTTGGTATCTGGTGGTATGTATTGGTGTGGACTAGTGGGTACGCGTGTCTGTACTGGTGTTTTGGCGGGACTGGGAACGGGAGAGGGATTGACTGTCGACATGAGTGCCGTGTGTTCTCTCTGCAGGTATACGTCACCGGACTTCCTGTACATCCGCTCCTGGTTGCCGTGCATCTTCTTTGCGGGCGTGATCACCATGGGGAACATCGGGCGACAACTGGCCTTGGTGAGTCACACAATTTGGCCAAAGTTGTTTTAATTGATTTAATTGTGTTCAATTTGGGAGCTCAACTGTGTGTTTATAATGTGGTCATTCTGTGTTATTGAATTCTAATAAGGTCGGTACGGGTTTGCATTTATATGCCAAGAATAAATTGCGAAATTATGAAATTATAAAGTATATATTATTTCTACGGGTTGTCAAATTTAACACGATAACAAGACATTAACATAAATTAGTTGTAAAGCCTCTCATTTTTTGGACTGGTTACACAGGTACTGTAGGTGTGTTCACTTCAGACACGGTGCACGCACCATATTACACGTCGCTAGGTCAGGTGTTTGGTGTCCTTGAGCACGGCAAGTTTAAGACGCACAAAATCACCCACAGCTTAAAACAGCTTTAGGACTGTGCTGCAAATCTATAGGTAGCCACGCTACAGCATGTGGCGTGCCAGGTCGGTCGAAGTTGAAATCATTTAGATTTCGACGCGAGTCCCCTTCCGTGGCAAGACGTTGCAAATTCATATTTTTTATGCTAAATGCCGTACATATTTGTGTATTGTTAATTGATTATTTCCAATAATATATATAAATAATTTTGCATAAAGCTAGCATATTTTATCCACTCCCCTGTTGATAAGAGTATTTCAAACTTTGACATTTTCCTTTTACGGTTAAATTTGAACAGATAAAATATTCAGGAAGGAAAATCATGCGATTAAATATTTAAATCAAATGAGACCCCTAATATCTATACTTTTGCCTAACAACTAGGGGGTAGAATCCAAGTCTACCCTCAATATTTAACTACTCTATGCATCTGTACTGTGATCTTCACTCACTGTTCCCTTTGGATGAAAGCATAGTAAATAGTTTAATTATAATTAGGTTATTATGGCTGGCAGCTTTCCCCGGAAGACAAGAATGGATGGCGCATCCAAACTGTGCTTGTGATGAAATGATCCAGCCATGTTAATTCAGCTGTCATGCTTGAAAAATGTGTTTTCCTCCCCTCTCTCTGTCTCTCTCCCCATCTCTGTCTTTGGACCAGTATGAACACAAAGTTGCTCAGGAAAAAACCCACCAGGACTAAAGCACCTCGCCGGGTCCGCCGTAAACCATGGCTCCAAATGGCTTCTTTCTCCGTCTCCGTGTGCCGGCGCCCGAGCCCCATGGCCAGTCATAAAAGGACATCTGGATGCATCGTTGATCGGGATTGGTCAAGCCTGGTGCGGGGTGGGGGTGGGGGGGGGGGGGGGGATGGGGGCGGAGCAGTGACTGGTTGCGCGGAGCCATCCATCAACCGTCGACAGTGTTTTGATTGGCTCTCTCGTTTGCCCGTCGAGCCTCTCGCCCGCTGCCACTTGGGCTCCAACGTGAACGGACTCACCTGAGTCCGAATGGCGGGAACAAAAGGCTTTTATTTTGAAATCAAGTATCTCGGTGTATTTTATGCCGTGGAGCTGAGCTGCAACTTACCGCAACTCATGATCACACAACTCAAGTGAAAGAAAGGCAGTGAAGCGGCGAGCCCTTTGTCCCGGGCTAGCTTCTGGTTGGCAGCAGGGCTGGCTTTTGGAGCCGTTTAGCTGCCTTGTGCCAAACACACTCAAAACGGGAAATCTTTTTTTTTTTTCCAACGTTCCTCCTGTTTTGTGGATCTCTGTAGACATTCATACACCGCTGGACAATGTCTTCTCTACCTGTGCCCCCACTTGTATCTTAGACATCTAGATCAGTGGATATTCCACGTTTCCACGTCATTAAAGGTTGACTTCCATTGAGCAACATTCCACAACTACACAATTATATTGTTAAAATTTTGCATTTTATCATTGGATAGCTGTTTAAAGGACCCAGGTAATTACACAAATAAGGATATAAAAAATATAATCCTTTGATGGTACATCTTGTAGCTAGCTTGCACATTGAGAAGGTGTGAATTTGATGAGTGTGATAAGATTTATTCTGATATTCCATATGGAGAAACAAGTAATTCCAGTTCCAGTGTACTCTGCCTAGGTTATGTGGACTGATGCACATCTGATCTGTGTTGTGTTNTGGAGCCCGACTGAAGACATTGAAGAATATCACAATTAAAAAAGACTTTCTGGTCGCTGTCTGTTTTGTTGTTGTGGCTTAAAGGGGCTTGTTGTAGTGTGGCTACTTCTCAGCTATGTTCAGCCTTCTGCTATTATAAGGGCCCCATCACATTAGAGGTGACGTGAATGTTAATCAGTGCGCGGTAAATAAAGATTAATGGCAATCAAATGTCTTTTCCAACTAGCCGACACAGTTCATTTGTGCGTTCATTTATTGCATCTGATGATGTAGGCTAATTATCTTTTAAAAATGTGAATAATCAGAAAGACTAGAGATTGATGCATTTGTGTTTGCACAGGCAACAGTGTCGATAGTGGTTCCTGTGACACGATTTCTGGCTCTGAAGTGTTTTGCAAACGTATATGTTGCTGCATCTGCTTCCACACAAATAGTTTATACCCAATCAGCATCTGCCAGTAATATCAATGTCCCCGTGAATGTAATTGTGTTGTTCTCCAAAGTGATTTGCTCATGGCTGTGAATCATTAGTCTATCAGTTCATATATAGACGACTATATGTCTGAGACCTTTTTGAAATAGTTTGCCAAAATAGATAATCAAAAATCTATCGCTTATGTCGGCAACCTTCTGCGACACCTGTGTGCATATCGAGCGACGCCATGCGCTGGAAACCATTGCTTTAGGATTATTTGTGCATCTGCATTTGCACTGACGAAGAGCAGGAAAAAATGTAAAACTACTGGTAAATATTCAGGCGCTGCAATCGCAGAACTTTTACAACAGATTATGTGGCTCACATAACAAGTGTGAAAAGGGTCAAATGCTGTGTATGATGATCGAATAATCAAGAATTTGGGTATGTTTGGTACTCCCATACTATAAATGGTATTGGTTTGTTAAGATGCATAGTTCCCGGCAAGAGTTAATGTTTTTGTTCATTGGGGATATATTT
>PIJE02001758.1:80819-84019 GCA_002895965.2 Coryphaenoides rupestris
AGGAAGAGAGAGAGAGGGAGAGAGAGGAAGAGAGAGAGAGGGGGAGAGGGAGAAATTGGGGTTCATGTCTAATCACACATGGCGTTGTCATCATACAGTGATTTTCGACCCTGTCACAGACTGCACAGCGATTCGGTCATGGAGGTCAGAGCGGATTTTCTTTTTTGTTTTTTGGGGGGCGGAGGGGGGGGAGATTCACACACACACACACACACACACACACACACACACACACACACACACACACACACACACACACACACACACACACACACACACACACACACACACACACACGGTCACGGCACCACTGGCGATTCCGCCGGTCCCAGGAGGAGGAGGAGGACGAGGAGGGTGGTCCCGTGCTGCACCGCCGTCCAACTTGGGATGAAGTCTTGCGTCTTGGTCCTTGGTGGTCGGTCGCGGTGGTGCCGGCGGTGGTCGTCATAGAGATGGGAACGGAGAGAGCTGTCGGGCGATTGGGAGGAGCACGTTTCGAGATGTTGGACGGCATCACATCACGGCTGATATCTCCTTCGTCTTCTGCTTTATTCCCGCTCCCGGACATGTTATTTAACACGCCGTATCAAGAGCGCAAGGTCGGCGTTAGCGGCCTTCATACACACCCGTATCCACCCTCACCCTTGCGTGGGATTAAAAGAAGGGCTATCATTGACTGTAATCCTGTCCGTCCACTAATATTCTCAGTGCTTTTTGACTTGACCGCCCGGCTGATTCCCCTCCACGCCGTCTTGACTCCTTCCTGTTAGCGTGTCCGCTGACAGCCAAATATGACATGCTAAATCACAGGCCGCATTAGCTATGCTCACTGACCAAATGCATAACATGCTAGCGTCCTAATCCCTGGTTTGAGTTGCCGTGCGCGCCGTGACTAAATGCTTTTGGTCAGACACAAATCATTGGTGTGTAATCCATTTAGCTTTGTGCGTGCGTGCGTGTGTGTGTGTGTGTGTGCGTGTGTCTGTGCCGGAGTGTGTGCTTGTGTGCGTGGGTGTGTGCATGTGTGTGTAAAGGAGAGAATGGAAGGGCAAATGGTGTGTGGGTGTTTGTGTGTGCGTGTGGTCTGACATAGCATAGCATACTGTAGCAGTGCACATGGTCATGGTGGGTAAGCAGCAGGGGAAATGCGAGCCCGCCCATTGGTCAACGGCCACACACGGCTCAGAGAATAGCTGCAGAGACGCCTTCTGGGGGTCCCGGGATCGATACGGCCACCATTTTTGCTCCACCTTGAATGAATTCAGACGACCCGCTTACCGCTTACCGCGTCGCCACGATATTATACCAGCCCCGTGGCGTATGTATTAAAATGTACAATAGAAGATCAAAATATCAACACGTCGTCCCCTGCTCCTCTGCATCAAGGTCTGGCTCGTCGCCTCCTTTCATATTCAAAAAACGTCCCATTCCCAATTCATGGCCGTGTCGTTCGTCGGCTTGTTTATCTCCCACGATAGAGACAGCTTAGCCACGCTCTGAGATCATACATGTTCACGTTCAGACCCCAGGGGGGTGCGGATTCCAGGTTACAGAGGGCTGGGCTGGGCTGGGGCACACACATATGCAAGCACACACACACACACACACAGCCGGCTGCCACAGGGTATAGCCTTGGGCTGTGAACACACTAACAGCAGGAGAGGTCACGGCCAACACAAATCATTGCCTCATAACCGTGTTGGAACCCTGGGGGCGTCAGGGGTCAAATCACTCTCAATTCAGGAAGTGGAGTTTGATGCCATTTCTACTGTACCACGAGGCTAGCGAGAGAGCGAGAGAGAATGAGAGACAAATCGCAAACACATTCATAAACAAAATTACAATGATTTTATTGATTTCATAAATTATTATTTCATTATTGAACGACGAACGTGTGCACGGTTCACAGGGTCCCTGGCATTCTACTGTATACACACAAATACATCTATTTGTGTGAGCTTCAAATACTTAGACTGAGAGACTTATATACCCTGAGGTATAGGTCTCTGAATACAAAGAAGGCGATCATGTAAAACCATGAGGAGATATCCCTGCTGGTGGAGATGGGCTCACCAGTCACCAGTCACCAGTCACCGCCGCGCTTACGGCTCCCCCGATCCCCGCTCCTCGTGTCGCTATCGCTATCAAAACACGCTTTTTCACCCACAGAAGCCCTTCCTCTCTCCTCCGGGCCACCATCGGCCGCCACCATCTCTACCTGCTTGTTGACGATATACAGCAGCGACCGGCGCCCCCGCTGTCTGCTACCATATCTGCCATATCGCTGAATGCAAGGGGAGAGAGAGAGAGAGAGAGAGAGAGAGAGAGAGAGAGAGAGAGAGAGAGAGAGAGAGAAAGAGAGAGGAGAGTGAAGAAAATAATTGATTTGACTTTGGAGGCAGCCGGTCCCCGTGAGGTTTGGTGGGGGGGTGGTTGGGGCGACAGAGGCGGAGCAGCCGTGGAGTGTGTAATCACTGGGTATCCATGGCACCGCAGACAATGAGCCCCTCTTAATAAGACTAATCTCCATCATCAGGCTAGCGGCGGCGGTGGCGGAAGGAATCGCTCGCTCGCTCGCTCGCTAGCTTGGCGCGGCGGAGGAAGGCTTCGCTCTTTCACAGCGGCTAAATTGGTTTTCCTGAGTCGTGTTGGGGGGGTTGGGGGGGGGCGGGGTCTGGTGGCGGTGGCGGTGGCGGGTCGGGTTGGGGATTAAGCCCTTTTTGTTAAACCCTTTTTAAGTGTTGCTGAATACCCCTCCCCAGCCCAGCCCAGCCCCCCTCCCCCCCGCCCCCCCCCCCCACGTAGGGGTGCAGAGAGAAGAGAGAGAGAGAGAGAGAGAGAGAGAGAGAGAGAGAGAGAGAGAGAGAGGAGAGAGAGAGAGAGGGAGAGAGAGAGAGAGAGAGAGAGAGAGAGAGAGAGAGAGAGAGAGAAGGAGAGAGAGAGAGAGAGAGAGAGAGAGAAGAGGGGAGAATGAGAGAGAGAGAGAGAGAGGGATAGGGACAGAGAAGGAGAGAAGTGTGTGTGTGTGTGTGTGTGTGTGTGTGTGTGTGTGTGTGTGTGTGTGTCTCTGTGTGTGTGTGTGTGTGTGTGTGTGTGTGTGTGTGTGTGTCTGTGTGTGTGTGTGTGTGTGTGTGTGTGTGTGTCTCTGTTGTCTGTGTGTGTGTGTGTGTCTGTGTGTGTGTTTGGTGGGGTTATAAATG
>PIJE02001758.1:84409-99409 GCA_002895965.2 Coryphaenoides rupestris
TCTGTGGCGGTGGTGGTGGTGGGTCGGGTTGGGGATTAAGAGCAGTGTTAAACCCTTTTTAAGTGTTGCTGAATACCCCTCCCCAGCCCAGCCCAGCCCTCTGTAACCTGGAATCCGCACCCCCCTGGGGTCTGAACGTGAACATGTATGATCTCAGAGCGTGGCTAAGCTGTCTCTATCGTGGGAGATAAACAAGCGTGTGTGTGTGTGTGTGTGTGTGTGTGTGTGTGTGTGTGTGTGTGTGTGTGTGTGTGGTGTGTGTGTGTGTGTGTGTGTGTTGAGATGGAGAGAAGAGAGTGTGTGTTGGGGGGTTTATGTGTAGTGTGTGTGTGTGTGTGTGTGTGTGTGTGTGTGTGTGTGTGTGTGTGTGTGTGTGTGTGTGTGTGTGTGTGTGTTCTCGCTTTCCTTGAGATGAGAGAGAGAGAGAGAGAGAGAGAGAGAGAGAGAGAGAGAGAGAGAGAGAGAGAGGTAGAGAGAGAGCGCATTTCACACAGGAGAGAGGCGCCTGCGCACCGCAGCGTCTTCTTTCAACTCCGTGTGTACGAGCAGCCGAGTGTCGCGGAGACAAGCCAGCTGTCAATCAAAGCAGCAGCAGCGTGCAGCGCTCACATGGTAGGCTGCCCCCCCCCCCCCCCCCCCTCTCTCTCTCTCTCTCTCTCTCTCTCTCTCTCTCTCTCTCTCTTATATATATCACATATGATGGAGAGAATGATAGATAAGTAGGAAGCAGTGGCTTCCTACTGTAGTATACTCAAAATTGTTATGAGCGCGTATGACACACACACACACACACACACATACACACACTCTCTCTTCTCCCCTTCTCTGTCCCTATGCGCCTCTCTCTCTCTCTCACTCTCATTCTCCCTCTGTCTCTCTCTCTCTCTTCTCTCTCATTCTCCCTGTCTCTCTCTCTATCTCTGGCTCTCTCTCTGACTCTCTCTCTCTCTCTCTCTTCTCTCTCTCTCTCTCTCTCTCTCTCTCTCTCTCTCTCTCTCTCTCTCTCTCTCTCTCTCTCTCCTGACACCCCCTGGGATGGGGGGGGGGGGGGGGGGGGGGCTGGGGGAGAATGCATCTCTAACAGGAACAAGGTGCGGGAGGAGACGAGTGAGCTCTCACCGTGTTTGGGGGCCCCGCGGTAGAGGTTGTTTACACGGGCACCTGAAGAGGAACACCGCGCGGTGACTGACAGCCCCGTGTTACCCTCTTCCTCTTACTCCTCCTCCTCCTCCATCACCACCACCACCACCTCGATCCACCTCCACCTCCCAAACCAGCCAGGGAAGAGGGGAGAGCCGTCGTACAGGGGCTACCGTGTGCCGGAGGGGCCCACCGGAGCTCGGGGTCTTCAACCACAGACATGCAGACTTTAAAAAATGTATTTCAATTAGGCCTACGACATGGATAATAATAGCCTATAGTTTAAATAGAAGGCTTGGATTTGTCAGCTGTTTTGATATTGTGATATTTAATTTGCGGTCAACATCTTATAGTATATATAGGCCTACTGTATATATTTGCCTTGTAGTAGTACAGTATATCTATATTTAACAAAGATCATAGAATGTGCACACAATCAGATCAGAGAGTGTTATTTTTCTTTCTCTTATTCGTTTTTATTGTGTGACACACTGCAGCTTTTAATGATTATCCCGACAGAAACAATGTTTTTTTGCATTTGCATTACGGATGGCTGGGAAGAATAAGCCTCAATGCCAACAAGATGCCCAACTTTGGCTCGGTAACGTTTATATTTATATTAAACATTCCACATGCTGACATTACGGCGACTAATATACAGGCCCCTATGCAACCTATTTGTAGTATGGGTTGGATTGTATTTAATGTCTTCATCATGAGCCCAATTAATAAAAAAATAATAATAATAGAAGAAGCAGAAGCAGAAGAAGAAGCTGTATTTCTTCATGTCAAAGTGTCAAATTGTAAGCTATGGGAGAGCGACGACGTATAGGCTAATGAGGAATAAAAGTGCAGTAAAGAATAATCCTTTTAATCGTGGTGACGTCGTGGAGGGCGTGTTGAGGCCCCTGACAGACGATTAGTATACTTATTCATCCAGCAACAACACAATAAGAGTTCCCCTCTCAATCTCCAACCCATATAACCCTTCATAAATTAATAGAATAGAATAGAATAGAATAGAATAGAATAGAATAGTAAAATAATACATTAAAAGGCCCATGTGCGGAAGAGAGGGACGTTTTTGCTTTCGCTCCTATGGAAAAGGCGTAGGCCTAAATGCCAGGCCCTATTTATTTATTTCTGTATGTATTTATTTATTCATTTATTTGTGTATTTATTTATTTACTTACTTATTCGTTTCATGGGCCCATTGGCCTATCTATGTCCAAGTGATGTATAGGCTATCTAGTGGGCTATCTAGTTTATATATCCCAACCATTTTATATGTCTACCGTCATCCCTTATGGCTGAAGTGTGCTTTAGAGTCTATACTTGTAGGCCTTATCCGACCTATACATGGTGATCATGTATATATTGTTGAATAAATGAAACCGACAGCTGAATAGACTCACTATTATAAACCCTCGTATTATTAACTGGAGGATTCTTTACACATACTGCAGATTTCCCATTTTTATCCTTTTAAACAAATGGTTAGATTCGTTACGTTTCAAAGTTGTCGGCTGAGTAGCCCTGCAAACACATAGGCCTACAAATTCCATTATTTATTAATTGAAATAGAATTTCAATAAAAATAGGTTATTTTACTGGGAAAAATAGTTTATTTGATCATTTATATGAAGACAAAAACACGGGGAAGCACACGCCTATCGCTTCTGAATCACATAACATTTTCCACACGTTTAATTAATAAATGAATACATAATAGTAATGATGAAGTGTTTAGAGGCACGTCGACCTCCTCGCAGTCCCGCGTTGACCCTTGAAGAGGACGTGACGCGGGGTCAATATTAACAAAGAGATCATGGGGAGAGGATCAAGAGATCAATATTAATTAAGACCATGCTATTGACTTTAACGTATATGGGCCTAACACACACAAGGTGATATTCTCATACAAATACAATGCGAATACAGGGACTAATCATTTTGGAGATATAGATCCAATTGTGGAGTTCATCCATTTTGCATCGAACTATAAAAACATGCAGACTAAAGAGTAAAGATGTTTTTTTTACCCATCCTTCTGTATAGGCCTAAATATGATATAACTTTAGCTCTCTATATATATACTGTACTTGGCTCAGGAGATTGGCCAGCAGGTCATTGGTTCCACTGATCCACACTGAACTGGGTGCCTGCTTGCTGTGCACAATAGAAGCGGTGGGATGATCATTCATCTTCTCTGCAGAGCACCTCCTTGGATATAGGAGAGCAGAAGTCATTGTGCTATTTACTGCAGACTTTATACATATTAGTCCTATAGTGAACACGATATTGAAATGGCGAGGATGTACTGTATGTATGTAGGCCTAATCCTTAATCGTTATTTTATCAAAGGGGTTAGTCTGTACAAAATGTCCATTATACATACAGAATGTATGTATTGGTCTACACTCGTTATGTAGTCAGTGGAACTTATATCCATATGTCTTATAAAAAAAAGAGCTGACAAAACTGTAGTTTATTTAACAAGATATGATATACCGGCGGGTTATTCGTTTATATTCCAGCATGGTAGATATCCTCAAATATTGTCCATTTACTTCATGATCTGTTTGCTTCAAATAGGACTTTTCTAATTGATAGACTTCATATAATAATACTGTTGGGGCCCCCGCGGGCCCATGCTGCGGGTGGGCGCAGGAGGGCCTGTCCCTTCACGCCTCTGTTGACTCACCCCCCCCCCCCTCTCTCTCTCTCTCTCTCTCTCTCTCTCTCTCTCTCTCTCTCTCTCTCTCTCTCTCTCTCTCTGTCTCCATCCGCTCTCCCCCCTTTCCGTCTCGCCAACCTCTTCCTCTTCCTCACCTGCAGATCAGCTCACTGTTCTGCTTCTGGGGTTGTGGAGGAGGAGGAGGAGCAGCAGGAGCAGGAGGAGGAGCAGGAGGAAGAGGAGGAGCAGGAGCAGGAGGAGGAGGAGCAGGAGGAGGAAGAGGAGGAGGAGGCAGCAGCACAGAGAATGAGATTGAAGGTCTTTCACCCGCCCTGCAGGTGCTGGGAGGTCCATACTACACAGCCTTTTTAAAACATTTGCTTCAAAACAAACGGTTCAAACAATGGTGCCATGGGTTAGGGTGATAGGGTTATGGGGTTCACACGCTATTGATCTCATTTCAAGAAGGAAACTATAAAAAGGGCCTTTACAAATGGAAAGTGTCACTATTATACCCCCGTATCCAAATTCAAAATGTGAGGCTACAGTATATTAACGAGTGCTTATCTTGCAGGAGCTTCCCACTGACATGATTTCATGAAGGCATAATTGAATCCCTCTTTGCAGTTTCAATTGCTCCCAACACTCAACACTCAACACGTGACAGCAGCGCTAAATAACAATATAATATAATCTAATATGATATAATATAATACACAATCCATCTGCGCCGTACTGAGGGCCGGGCCGTCCTAGCGCTCCATCTATATGTGTTCCCGGTGTAATAAATGTTAATAGAGAATCAGGGAGGACATTAGGGAGTCACGCTACACTGGGCCAGCGTTTACCGCCACACACACACGCCAGACGAAGTGAAGGCCAACTGTTTTAGGGTGACCTGCCTGTTGACCTGTGATGGGCCATCTATCCTGATTAATTAGATCCCGTAACAAGCACCCCAGTGGCAGTTGGGTGCACGACTGCGTGGACGCTCCGGGGGGGGGGGGGGGGGGGGGGGGGGGGGGGGGATGCAGGGTGTGTGTGTGTGTGTGTGTGTGGTGTGTGTGTGTGTGTGTGTGGGGGAGGGGGGTGGGGTCCCTTGTGGAGTGCTGCTTGACTGGCGGTAGATCCTTCCGGGAGCATGGGGAGGGTGTGTGTGTGTGTGTGTGTGTGTGTGTGTGTGTGTGCGTGTGCGCGTGTGTGTGCGTGTGTGTGTGTGTGTCTGTGTGTGAACCAGCAGGCTGGGAGGGGGGGAGTTTATACCACAAAGGACCCCCTCCTTTGTGACACATTGCAGCTCATTGAGATGATAAATTGTTTAGCAGTCGTCTCTTAGCATAGCATCCTAGCCGGCGTGTGCTGCTGTGTTACATGTTGCAAATCTCTCCACACGTTTTTCATCCCGTCTGTTTTTAAGGTGATATTCTTTATAAATATTCATGAAGGCGTGTGTACAGATGTGTGTATCGTGTGTATAGATGTGCATAGAGGTGTGCATATAGATGTGTGTATAGTGTGTGTGTATAGGTGTGTATATCGGTGTGTATAAAGATGTGTGCATATAGTGCTGTGCATATATACAGGATAGGTATATTAAGATGGGTAGAGTGTGTTGAGACAGAGAGAGGCAATGGATTCAATTCCTTCCTCTTTGTCGATATAACAAAGAACATAATTAGCACTAATGGTGATAGCAGCAGCCGTGAATGGTGGATATCCTCACACACACACGCACGCACGCACACACACACACACACACATGCATGCATGCATGCACGCACACATGTGCACACACTCACACACACACACACGCACACGCACACACACACACACGTACACCACACTCTCCCTGCCCACTAACAGTGTGAGAGTATCTCTGGCCGCCATAGGAAATGCCTTCTTCCAGCAAGGGGAGGAAGTGACCCTCCTTGTCATTGCCGGGCTGCACCCCGAGGAGACAAAGCCTGGCTGATGCTGATCAGACACCCTGTGATCCCAGAGAGCACCCTCTTCCTTTCAGAGGCCGCCTGAGCCGGGCCCCCGGCCCCCCCGGCCCCCCGGTCTGGGCCTGGGATAGGGCCCGGCGACGGTAGTCCTGGTGAAAGCAGTTAATTACTGTTGGATGGTAAGATATGGAGAGGGCATGTGCGGCCGGTAATTGAAGAGATGTGTGTAACTACCCCGGCTATTATTAATCCACATCATTTCCTCTTTCATTTCAAATTAATTGGAATAAAATGCTTGCCACATTACCCCGCATAATGAAGGCCAATAATCTACATTAAAAAATGTATAGAAGCAAGACCTTCGCTGCAGGTTGGAATTAATTAAATTCCGTCTTTAACCATATTTCATTAAAAAGACGCTCTCTCTCCACTTGAAGCCAGACAGAATCAGAATCTTTTCTTTTTTTTTGGACCATAGAAAAGGCACTGATGAGAAAAAGAAGGTGGAATTGTTGAGAGAAGCGAACTGTCAGCGAATTTAGTTCCAAATTAATTATTTCAGCCTGATAACCCCTTTCATCTCTTTTGACTCACTTTATAGAAGGAGCCAATTAATTATGTCAAACATGCTCGCTCGCCCCAGAGAGGCAGGCAGGCAGGCAGGCAGGCAGGCGATGGGTGTGTTTACTGTACAGCCAGGAGCGACTGGGAGGGCCGGGGGTGGGGGGTGGAGATGTTGGAAGTTGTGGAGAGTGAAGGGTGGAGGAGGATGTGTGTGTGTGTGTGTGTGTGTGTGTGTGTGTGTGTGTGTGTGTGTGTGTGTGTTGTGTGTGTGTGTGTGTGTGTGTGGTGTGTGTGTGTGTGTGTGTGTGTTGTGTGTGTGTGTGTGGTGTGTGTGAATGTATGTATGCCATACATGGAGTATGTGGCTTTGATTGATTGTGTGTGTGTGTGTGTGTGTGTGTGTTTGTGTGTGTGCAGTAACCGTGTGTGTGTAAAGTCTATGTTGTGAGTGTATCACTGTTTATGTGTGGGTGAATGTGTGCACACTTGTATACTGTATATATATTTATATACTGTATATATATATATATATATATATATATATATATAAATGTGTGTGTGCGCGCGCTCATGCATGCATGCGTGTGTGTGTGTGTGTGTGTGCGTGTGTGTGTGTGATAGGGTGTCAGGGAACAGCCCCTCTCCTAATCTGGACACACCTGTCAGGCGTGCAGCTCGTTATCCGGCCGTGCAGGGCCTGCTCCGCTGCAGCCAGGAGACACCCTCACAACTGCACATGAACACCACACACACACACACACACACACACACACACACACACTTCACACACGCACTTCACACAACCTTGTGAGTGGGTCCACGTGCGTTCTCACACACACACACACACACACACACACACGCACACACACACACTGTGTCTGCTGTTAGACAAGTCACTCAATTAGCCTGGAGTTGTGAAGCCTCGCCTTAATGAGCTGTTTGGAAGCAGCGTCCAGCGTCAATAGGCTGTTGTCTCACCACTTAACATTTAGCTACGTTGTTAGCACAGCTACCTGGCGCTACGGTGGACACCTATCATCGCCAGCTTCTGCCGTCGTCTGTGGTTTTAGCACGATATATTATTTTATGAAGTACTACGCGATGTACTGCGGCAGTATGCCACGTTATATTGTATTCCGCTGTATTGTACGTTACGCGACGCTACACTTCCAGATAGTTGTACTGTAATGCACTGTATAGCCTACTGGACCACATTTGCGTGGCACTGTGTTGCACTGCTATCCTATGTTCCACCACACTTAGGACTACTACCCTGCTATAGGCTGGGCGTTTTGGGCAGAAATAAGACGCAAAATAAGACGCTTAGCACCTCGGAGCGAAAGACGGCGGTGCGACACCCGCGGAGACACACTCGGCCCCCTCCCGCCGCCTGCTTCAGATGATCGCAGGCGGCGGCCGGCGGCGGCCATGACACCCGGCGCAAGAGAACCACGCATGTTATGGATGACAGGAGAGGACCGGCCGTGTTTTAAATCACTACAGTGATGGAAGCATGGAAGAATGTGTACAGGTGGAGTACAGCCCTAGAGTCGTCCGGAGTTTACCGAGCGCCGCACAATTTATCGAAAGAAGAAGAAGCTCACGCTGAGCGGCTGACATCAAAGTGCTGTAGCAGCGGGGAGAATGAAAGAGAGGAGAGGCGAGAAGGGGTGAGGAGGAGCAGGATGGAAGGAGGAGGAGAGGAAGGGGAGAGGAAAGGAGAGGAGGGGAGAGGAAAGGAGAGGAGGGGGAGAGTAGGGGAGCGAATGGGAGATGTGGAAACTGGAGCCCAGCTCACATCCCGGACCCAGCAGGACCAGTTGACCTTTAACCAGACCCCAGGCACACACACGCACACGCACACACACACACGTACACGCACACACACACACACACACACACACCGTGGCACAGGTATTACCATATCAATTCATGGGAATTACAGCACCGTTACATTTCCGAGAATAATCGGCGGCCTAATAAGAGCCACACACCACACAGTACAACACACGATTAACTGAAATAGAGCCACACTTAAACTTAAATAGACCCACACTTAGCTGGAATAGGCCCCTCCTTCCTTCCTTCCTTTCTCTCTGTCTCTCTCTCTCTCTCTCTCTCTCTCTCTCTCTCTCTCTCTCTCTCTCTCTCTCTCTTTGTTGTGTGTGTGTCTCTCTCCCTCTCCCTCTCCGTCTCCCTCTCCAGTCGGCGGGTGGTTAGTCTTTGTGAATGCCGTGTGGTTCTCCAGAGGAGCCAGCCCCCTTCACACGGGGTTGTTAATGAAAAGTCAAAACGGCTCAACCCGCCCATGGGGGGCCCCGGTGCCGGAAGCCGGGAGCCCAACCGTTAAACTTTAATCGGCCCGAGCGGAGACAGTGTGAAGTTCACAACCTTTCAACCGTTTCGGGGTGCATAACAAAAAAGGTTGTCGTGGCTGGCGGGTCGATTCCAGGCGTGGTTCGGTCCAAATACGATTCTGGAAAATGGAGCTAAATTATTCTGATGATACTGAATACCCCCCCCCCCCCCCCTACATTCCCAACCTCCCAGTTTGGGTGGAGGAGGCACGGAGGAAGAGCGAGAGAGGTTGTTTTTTTTCGGAACTTTCCTTTTAGATCGAAGACGACGAAGGGTGGAATTAGATGAGAAGAGTGATATTATAATGGCATTTCGAAATGTATAATAGCCTCCTGTTAGTAACAGCGGCGCGCTATATTAGTCGACAGCTAAATGATCTCGGTGGGAACCGAAAGACTGCAGCGTTGGCTGTGCGTGTGTGTGTGTGTGTGTGTGTGAATGTTGATGTGTGTACTTACATTTATATTGACATTTACATTTACATTTAGGGCATTTGGCAGACGCTTTTATCCAAAGCGACTTACAAAGAGTACATTTGTTGAAGGAGAGGCAGCAATATATCACTGTGGTACCTGAAGATAAGAATAGAGCTGTTTTCCAGCATTCATATTTACGAGACGAATAGAACGAGTTTCATAATTGCCAAGTTGCCTGCATAAGTAGCTGGGCAGGCGTGCAATTCTAAGCATGATACAACATCTGAGAGTATTCATCTGAGTGTACTCTCTCGCTTTCTCTCTTCCTCTCTCTCTCTTTGTGTGTGTGTGTGTGTGTGTGTGACTTTGTGTTTCTGTCTGCTTGTATGACTCTTTTCATGATGGCATTTGTGCGTGTGTGTGTGTGTGTGTGTGTGTGTGTGTGTTTGTTTGCATGTTTGTGTCTGCATGTCTCTAATTGTGTGTGCCTCTCTCCATGTCATTTGTGTGTGTGTGTGTGTGTGTGTGTGTGTGTGTGTGTGTGTGTGTGTGTGTTCAGCTGTAGACGGCTCTACAGCTGAACAGCAGTAATTCCCTGTGATTCGTTCCCGGTCACACATCCAATGATTCTGAATAAGAAACACGGTGGGGAGTCTACCCCGCCACCCCCGCCACCCCGCCACCACCACCCATCCACCCCGGTATCCGAGGCCCCGTCGGGCCCCTGGCTGTTGAATATGGGCCATGCGTTTATGAATTGTAGATATTAGAAGTGCCCTCGCCTGTACGCTGGGGTGCAATATGAACCCCCGGGCAGGGGAGGGTAATAGTGCTATTCGTTATGCTGCCATGCCGACTGTCTGAGGAGAGAGAGAGCGAGAGAGAGAGAGAGATAGTGTGTGGTGTGTGTGTGTGTGTGTGTGCGTGTGTGTGTGTGTGCGTGTACATATGTGTGTCTCCGTTTTCAAAGATTCCCAGTCTGTCTTTAAAAGACAAAAGACAATCCTTGTTCTGTGACCTTGAGTCTTTGTCTTGGATATAGGATATGGATATACCTACATACCTACTTCTTCTACCTATCTATATCTCTATGTATCTATCTGTCTATCTGTCTATCTATCTACCGATCAATTTCAGTTAAATTTAATTCAAATCTGTAAACAAAACCGTTCAATATTGCAATCAAGTATACATTTACTTAAAAAATGAACAGCAGAGTTGTGCTTTTGCTGTTGAAGATACAAAAACGAAATATATGCAGGTAAGTAAAGATTGCTATCTATCTATCTAGATATCTATTTATCTACCAATCAATATACCAATCAATCAATCAATCAATCTATCTATCTATCTCTCTCTTATTCTCTCTCTCTGTCTAACTATTGCTCTCTCTCTATCTTTCTATCTCTTTCTATCGATTTATCCATCTCTTTCCTTTGTGCTTTTCCAATAGGCAGGCCTATGTGTTAAGAGTCTGTCTTGTCCATCGTGTGTGAGCTAAGCCACTGGCTGCCCAACAGGACCAAGATGGAGCCTACGACACACACACACACACACACACACACACACACACACACACACACACACACACACACACACACACACACACACACACACACCGCACGCACACCAACACACACACACACACACACACACACACACACACACACACACACACCACACGACGATACACAGCAGGTTGTCCACATTTCACGGAGCGGCCAGCGCAGGTGCCTGTAGGGTCACAGTGGGGTCAAAGGTCAGAAGCAAGGAGGTGAGAAGGGTCACACAGACGGTTTTTAAAACTGTACGCCCCCCCCCCCCCCCACCCATCTCCACCCCCCCCACCAGCTCCCTCCTCTGCCACCTGTCCAGACAGTGTGTGTGTGTGTGTGTGTGTGTGTGTGTGTGTGTGTGTGTGTGTGTGTGTGTGGTGTGTGTGTGTGTGTGTGGTGTTGTGTGTGGAGGGGGTGTGTGTGTGTGTGTGTGTGTGTGTGTGGGGTGGGTGGGGTGCTGGAAGAGGTCAGTAGGGGCCCATCCACTGGCTGGAGGTCTGACTGCCTGCCCAAGGACCACAGGCTGGGGCCCCGGAAATGTGAGGAATGTCTCTACACATCTCAACTGATCTGTGTGTATGTCTTGTATGTCCGTGTGTAGTTGTGTGTGTGTGTGTGTGTGTGTGTGTGTGTGTGTGTGCTGTGTGTGTTGTGTGTGTGTGTAGACCTCCCATATGAATGAATGGACCTGTGCACCTTAACCTTCTGTCTCCCAAACACGTGTGTGTGTGTGTGTGTGTGTGTGTGTGTGTGTGTTGGTGCATGTTTCAATGTAAACGTACCATGGTGGTTATTCCTTCATATGTTTATTGCTGCTCAACACAGATACAAAACTCTGCTCATTTGATGACTCCAAACACTGGCAAATATGTACACAAAATGTGTGTGTTTATGTGCACACACACACACACACACACACACACACACACACACACACACACACACACACACACTTGTGGAAACACTTGCGAGGGGATTCCCGGAACAGGAATGTGTGTTTGCTGTGAACCTGGCCCGGCTCGCCATGGCAACACACACACACACACGCTGGACACCTGGCCCCCGTGTCTGCCTTAAATTAGGCACCCTTCACCCCTCGGCCCACCCTGCCGATCACCTCGCCGCTCTCCCTCTCTTCTCACCGTTCTCTGCTTCCCATCTTGACCTTACACCACCAACCCCCCCCCCCCCCCCCCACCCACCACCACCACCACCGACAGTTTGACCACCGTCGCCATCGCCGCCGCCGCCACCACCACCACCACCGTTGTGCCGATGTGGTGATATTGGGGACATTCGACATCACGTCACGTCACACACACACACACACATCATATCTGTGTTTTGGCTGTCGAGACAACGTCCGTGTGTGTTCCCTGTGTGTCCACACGCCGATGAGGTTGGAAAACATTTTGTTGTCACGTCACGGCGTCTTTAAGGCTTCAAGAGAGGAGGTTGTGGGTGGGGGGGGGGGGGCGACCATCAAGGCTATAAGTGACCGCGGTGAAAGCAGATACTGTATGGCCAGGTCTGGGGGTGGACAGTTATAGATTGATGGCTTGCTTAGGGCTGAGTCTGATGTGTTGTCATCTGCTGTTCTACGTGTTGTCGCCTCCGTGTGTGTGTGTGTGTGTGTGTGTGTGTGTGTGTGTGTGTGTGTGTGCGCGTGCGTGTGTGTGTGTTCACAGGGGCCACAGCCCACAGCAGGCCCTCTACAAACATGCTATTATTATAATTATTATTATTATGATAATTATGATCATATGATTATTATTATGGTTCATATGATAATGATGATGATGATGATGATGGAGATGACGACGACGAAGAAGATGAGGATTTTAATTGTCATTGTTGTTGTCACTATGATTATGATGATTTTGATTATGATTACGATTACGATGATGATGATGATGATGATGATGGTGAAGATGATGATGATGATGATGATGATGCCGCTGCACTGACTGTGATTAACAATGTTCATACGTCGGCTAACTTTTTATTAATTTGCTTCCGGGCGAATTCTTTTCCCTCCCACACCCCCCCCCTCCTAACAATTTATAAGAAGTGCCTCTCAAATATTTATAAGGCCGGTTAAGTGGACAATTTGCGGCTGACTAATGACAGAAGCGGCGCCTTTAATTACACCAGTTGACGTGGGATTAGACCGTTTGCGTGACTTCCTGCGTCGGCGTGGCGTCACCGACGGGATCGTGAGCCGCCGATACACGACGACAAAAAGAAAAAGTGTGTGTCGTTTTAATTAAGGCTAAGGTTTCCGCGGCGTAATAAAGCTCACGCGTCCGAAGGCTACGCGCACGTAATTAATAAGACAACAATAATCCAGCAAGAAGGCGCTCGTAGGTTTTTTCGGGGCGCACGTTCTTCTAATAAATAATATGGAAATTATGGAACGTTTCCCCCGATGGTTTCCAGAAGTCACGCGTAAAAAACCAACTGTGTGTGTGTGTGTGTGTGTGTGTTTGAGGTGGAGGGTTATGAATACACACCGTTTCGGCCCCTGTGAAAGCAACAGAGAGCGGTGCGCATAAGCCCTTGTTAATAGTTCAAGGCTTATTTTTGTCCTGCAGCAGCACTATGGGCGTTCAGCACAGAATCATCAGCGAGCGAGGCGACACAATAACAATCTCTCTCTCTCTCTCTCTCTCTCTCTCTCTCTCTCTCTCTCTCTCTCCCCCTCTCTCTCTCTCTCTCTCTCTCTCCTTCCCATACAACGGAGACAGACAGAAGGTTATTGCTGATACGGGGAGGCTTGGAGGGCCATTATCCGACAGCACAAACAATTAAGGGTGTCAATAATGAGGGAATAAGAGAGCTCTTTTGTGCGGGGCCCATTGTGGCGGGGGGGGGCCCTCTGGCAAGAAGAGATGGAGGCGGCTTGTTGGACCTCCCTCTTGCTGGTGCCGCCGCCGTGTCCTCATTAGGAGGGGAGGTGGCTGCTGCTGCTGCTGCTGGCGGATACAGACCTTAAGAGATCCAATCTCCAAAATAATAACGGTCATATATATAAGAAAGAGGATCCCGGATCAGCCGAACACAGCTCTATTATGAGGAGGACAGATTTAATCTCGATCAAAAAAACATGGAATAATTTCACCTTTCCAGACGATATTAGGACCCCCGCGCCAGACCCCCCCGTGACATCTCGACAAAAAAGAAGTAGACAGTGTGTGAAAGCACATGGTGTCCACATCATGACTGAACCATAAATACCATGATGGGTTCTATTAATATGCAGTGGTGCTGTTAGGATCACACACACAAGGATCAAACACACGCACACGCACACACACACACACACACACACACACACTCTTCCCTTGTGTGATTGACACCTGCATCCGGCGGTCTTGGAGGCCAGCCAGGCGCTCTGTTCTGTGGCAGCGCGGCGCTTCAACGATCAGGGGGCCGTTCCGCCCGCAGACCCCCGGCCCCGGCGACCGGGGGATGCGAGGGGGCCTCGGTCCCAGACTACACATTTAGGAAGTATGGCTGGCTGGGAATTGTCCCGAGCCAGCGGGGAAGACCAGGGGACACTGGGAGCAGGACAATGGCAGGAGAGGAAGAGCGCCACGGAGCGGGGGCCCCCACGGGCTCTCGGAGAGAGGGGGCCCCCGTCAACACATGGACGCTTCACAGGAGAATCAGACCTGCTTTTAATATGAGTTTCGGGAAGACACACACACACACACACACGCACACACACCCCTTCCCACACACCACTGAAGACCAGTTGGTGATTTGAGAGAGAGTGATGAGGGGGTGAGAGGATGAGGAGGGAAATCACTCTTCCAGAAAGAGCTTGACCATGACATCAAGGATGGTCAAGGTTAAACTCAAGGAAGTGCCGCTTGAGTCTTGAGTCATTTATCCTGCGTATCGGAAGTCACCGGAAGTACACTTTATCCAAGTCCATATATTTACACACTCTCAGCGCAAACCAGTGGTTTGGATAATAGAATGTCCTGCGCCGTGACAAACTGATAGATACAGTTGTTGTTTGATATGATGTGATTTCTGTATGTATCGGTGGGACATTTTGATGAGACCCAGAGGAAGAGATTCAATTCAAACACTTATTTTCTGATAAATGTCACATTCACACGTTTTTTTTTGTAATAAATGTTCGAAAGATTTCAATATTTTCTTTTTTAATGGATGTTGCAATAAAATCTCATTTTAACCAGAGCTATCATTTGAAACCCAGCTCACTGACATGACTTGAATTTGTTGCATGGTTTAATAAAACAATATAAAGGTATTATGATCATCTTCTCAGCGCTAAAGACTCTGACACGGGGTCTGTGGTGCTTCTTGTT
>PIJE02001759.1:0-50000 GCA_002895965.2 Coryphaenoides rupestris
GTAATGATATGGACAACAGGGGAGGGAATCAATGAAGACATTAACCCTCTCATTCATTCCCGGGCCATTACCAGGGATGCAGGAGTAACCGTGACCAATCAGGCGGCGGGGGGGATCAATGCTCGGGGGGAACACGGCAGGAGCATGGGAAACAGTGTCGGAAGGGCGGGAACCACGTCTGGGCGGGTTGGCGGGAAAAATAAATAAAGCATAAAAGAAAAGTCCGACATTTTCATTGTATGCCACTTCTTTCATTAGCGGTTTTTTTTCCGTGAGGTCCCAAGCCTCGTTTTCGTTATACATAAGATAAGATAAGATAAGCGAGATAAGATCAAATAAAGATAAGATAAGATAAAAACAATAGAATGATGAATGTAAAGTTTATGAACCTAATAGAATAACAATAAAAGTAAGATGCATTCAGTAAAAAAAAACATATATAATCTGTCTAATGCCAATAAAGTGGAATTCATACAAAATGCTGTTTGTATGAATGTAAGAAAGAAAAAACCACAACAAGAATAATAACACGAAAAACAACGACGACAGAATGACAAAGAAAGAGTCAAATCTAATAAAAAGCGGTCACCATTTTTGATTTGCCTTTCATTCGCTTGTAACCTCCGCGTCTTTGTCAGCTGGTAAATGAACAGTCGAAGCAGGGTTTTTATCTGGCACCCACGGCTTTTCTTCTGCCTACGGAGGGAACCCTGCATGCTCTCTCTCTCCCACTCTCTCTCTGCCTCTCTCTCTCTCTCTCTCTCTCTCTCTCTCTCTCTCTCTCTCTCTCGCTCGCTCTCTGCTTCTCTCTATGTCTCTCTGCCTCAGACACTCCAAGTAAATGGCTAAAAAGAGATCTACTTAAAGCTGTCAGGCGGCTAGCTGCAGCCCCCGAACCGCGGGGCCATTCCGCACGACCTCCCCCCTGACCCTCTCTTTTCAGGGGTCACTTGTAGGCTGCCGCTGGTGGGAGTGAGGGGTAGTCATGCACTGAATGAAAATGTCTAAACATATGAATGAACTTAGCCCCCCCGCCACCCCCCACCTCATCCCCGCGTGTACCAGCACACACACACCACCACACACACACACACACACCACATCACACACACACACAACGCACACATCGCACACATGCACGCACACACACGCACACACGCACGCACACAAATACACGTATACATGCACACACGCACACACACATGCACACACGCACACACATAAACATACGCACGCCTGCACACACACATGTCTGCACACACACATGCACACGCACTCGCACACACACACACACACACACACACATGCATACACACACACACATGCACACACACACACACATAAACACACGCACGCCTGCACACACACACGCACACACACACACACATGCACACACAGACACACACAGACACACACACACACACACATATACACACACACACAAGCACTCACACATTCCCTGCTCTCTCTCCGTTGCACCACAGAAGAAGCGCAGGGCACTGGGAGACCGCAGGGTTTATCTGAGATTAGCAGCATAATGGTGGAGGGGGCCCCTGAGTGCACGCAGTCATGCTGTACGAACACAGCGCTCTGGCCCCTGGAAGAGACCTGAGAGAGTCCTCTGATGTGGGGGTAAAAGGCAGCCATGATGGATGTACAATATGCATATTGCTATTGGGTCTCTATATTTGCTTGTATTGCAGCCAGTTAGGCACTGGTGGAATAAGTACTCAGATCTTTTATTGAAGTAAAAGTACTAATACCACACTGTAGGAATACTCTGTTACAACTCTTGCATTGCAAATATTAAGTATTAGCATCAAAATATACCAAGTATCAAGTATCGGATCATAATTATTGATGCATTCATGTGTTTAATATATTTAAAATGTATATATTACTTTACATACTGCTGGGTAGCTCATGAATTTCCCCCTGGGGACCAATAAATCCTTATCAATATAATAATAATATCATAATTTATTTATTGATTATATATTGTTCTGTTCGTTTTAATCTGCAAAGTAACGAGTAAGTAAAGCTGTCAGGCAAATTCAGTGGAGTAGAAGTATAAAGCAGCAGACTCAAGTAAAATACATGTAACTCACATTTGTACCTAAGTACAGTCCTTGAGTAAATGTACTCCATAGTTATTTTGCAGCGCTGCAGACTGTGTGTGTGTCGACGACAAACGTATTTGAAACGTTCTCATCTTCATGCTTGAAGTGTCGCGTTGCGTCGCATACAAGGGAGGAAACAATGTTGAATAATACGGACTAATGATCCCATTTGACCCAAGGTGATCCGACGAGACGTTTAAAATGCGTGTTTTTTCTCTATCAATATTATACTGATTTTCCCCGCCATTAAGCAAGACACTCGAAATCCATAATTGACTGAATTATTGGCCTATAATTACAGACCGCCTCTGTGAGATGAGATGGGAACGGGGGTAGGTGGCTTGTGGTGGTGGTTGCAAATGGTTTCAGCTTAGCGTGAGGAAAATGATAAATTATTTCATTGCTTTGTGTTAATCGCCACAGCGGTGTCATAAGGGCTGTGCCCCAAAGCTCAGTTTTTATATTTTTTAACATTTATGACTCACCTACTCATCAATATTAATACGTGCCTTTGGGTGAGGCAGAGTTAGAGCGAGAGAAATAGAGAGAGATAACAGACGAATTACAGTTTTACCGGTAAGTCCGTGACGACTATGTAACAGCGTTTGCATGACAAGTCCATACGGCTGATAAACAAACAACAACGATGATGATGCTGCTTTAAAAATATCTCACCGCCGTCCAATCACAGTGAGAGGTGAGAGGTGAGAGGTGAACAGAGAGGTGATGGGTGGGCCACGATCCGACACAGGAGGCGGAGAGAGAGAGACGGGTAAATGAAAGGATGAGAGAGAGGAGAGGCAAGAAGAGGAGGAGGAGGAGGAGGAGGAGGGGGAGGAGGAGAGAGAGAGAAATGGGTAAATGAAAGGATGAGAGAGGGGAGAGGCAAGAAGATGAGGAGGAGGAGGAGAGAGAGAGGTAGAGAGGGGTAAATGAAAGGATGAGAGAGAGGAGAGGCAAGAAGAGGAGGAGGAGGAGGAGGAGAGAGAGAGAGAGAGAGAGAGAGAGAGAGAGAGAGGAGAGGAAGAAGAGGAGGAGGAGGAGGAGGAGAGAGAGAGAGGTAGAGAGGGGTAAATGAAAGGATGAGAGAGAGGAGAGGCAAGAAGAGAGAATGAGGAGGAGGGGAGAGAGAGGTAAATGAAAGGATGAGAGAGAGGAGAAGCACAAAGAGGTTAAGAGTGGAGGGGGAAGGAGAGAGAGAGGGAGAGATAGATAGAGAGAGATAGAGAGAGAGAGAGAGAGAGAGAGAGAGTACTGCACACACACACACACACACGTGCACACACACACACACACACACACATAGACTCCGCCCCCGTTCATCACGCCCCTATTTTTTGATTAATACGCCCCAATTTTGTGAGAGATAGTTTTCTTACGGGGAAGAGATCCATTTTGCCCGCAAAAGATCGAAAGTTAGCCGCCGCGGCATAATTGATGACCTCCCGGGACAAGCGCTCTCATATTTATCACGGGCTGACCTCCTCCTCCGCCCTCACTCATCCATCATAAATTAAAGTTGTACAGCGGTGGTGCGCGGCCTTCGCTCCACATCGCCCGCCGCCTCCACCTTTTGTCCAGAGGTCTCCTCCTCCTCCTCCTCCTCCTCCTCCTCCTCCCGCCGCCGCCGCTGGTCGGCTTGGAGCGGCTGGAGGCTGCGGCGCCGGGAACCTGCAGTTCAGCACCTATGCTGTTTGGGGCAGATGGTCATCACTAAAAGCATCTGTCAAGCTCAGGCTCCACCACCACCCCCACACCATCCACCACCACCACCACCATCCCTACCACCACCACCACCACCAGCACCAGCACCATCACTAGCCCAGCCCACCGGCCCACTGGCCTTTGGACCTCCTGCTCCCCCCTCACCTCTCTGCTGTGGTTTAGCTTGCCTTAGCTTGCGCCCCCCCCCTCTCTCTCTCTCTCTATCTCTCTCTATCTATCTCTCCCTCTCTCTCTCCTTCCTCCTCCACTCTTAACCTCTTTGTGCCTCTCCTCTCTCTCATCCTTTCATTTACCTCTCTCTCCCCTCCTCCTCATTTTCTTGCCTCTCCTCTCTCTCATCCTTTCATTTACCCCTCTCTACCTCTCTCTCTCTCCTTCCTCCTCCTCCTCTCTCCTCCTCTCTCTCTCCTTTCATCCCCTCTCTCCTCCTCCTCCTCCTCCTCCTCCTCCTCCTCTCTCTCCTCTCCTCTCTCTCTCTCCTTCTCCCTCCTCTCCTCTCTCTCTCCTCCTCCTCCTCTCTCTCTCTCTCCCTCTCTCTCCTCCTCCTCCTCTCTCTCCTCCTCCTCCTCCTCCTCCTCCTCCTCCTCCTCCTCTTCTTGCCTCTCCTCTCTCTCATCCTTTCATTTACCCGTCTCTCTCTCTCCGCCTCCTGTGTCGGATCGTGGCCCACCCATCACCTCTCTGTTCACCTCTCACCTCTGACCTCTCACTGTGATTGGACGGCGGTGAGATATTTTTAAAGCAGCATGAGAGGGGCTTCCCAACTCCATTTCCAACCCCCCCTGCCACCCTGAACCCCCCTCACCCATGTCCTTATATTTCTATTTTTGATCATCACAGCAGATAAATCGCATGTTATGTGAAATTAGACATCGTTAAGACTTTCTTATTTTCCAATTCAAAATCACACGGCATGAAAATATACAGTTTTATTTCATTTCTATCTTGTATTAGCATTTTATTTGAGTGAAATATGAGAGTGTTTCAGAAGCCAGTGTATCATGAGACGGACTGCATCAAAGTATTACAAAAAAATATATTCTTGGAGGTCAAAAGGTCCTCATTTTGTTCTCCTTCTTTAGTTTCCGTTGGTACATGTGGGAGGTGTTGAAAGAGACTTCCCCCCCGAGAAGAAGTGCGCTTAAAAATAAATCGTGCCACACCACACGTGTCTTTGGTTGGAGCTCAAGATGTGGTCTGCAATTGATTTCATAAGCCCGGGCCTAACTTTGGTGTTAATCATTAGTCGCAGTTTGCAATGTCATGCCGCCCTTCTGAAAACAACTGGTCGAATGATGTTCTGTTTCTGTGTCGGCGTGTGTGTGTGTGTGTGTGTGTGTGCGCGCGAGGTCGTATCCTTGTACAACCATCAAATAAGAAACACGTATTTGCCCACGTACAGTGTTTGATAGCACAACACAAAAGCCCCCCCCCACTGTACCTGTGTATCGACCTTACACGACAGAAAAAAAACATGAAATATATATATTTTTTTGTTTCGTCTTCAAAAGTCAATTCCCGTGATACGGCTCGAACGCTCTCCTGCTGCCAGGAGAAGTATAGGATCCCTCGGCGGTTTACGCAGTTCACCGCGATCAGCCAAAGCGTGGAAGAAGAAGATGAAAAAGAAAAAGACGAAGAAGAAGAAGAAGAAGAAGGAGGACACAAAAAACACATGCTCGCCTATACGGAGACAATTGATTATCTCGCTATGGCAGTAGTAAGCGCTTACTCAGCTGGGCCTGTGTGCTAAGTGCTAGTCTGGCGGATTTCCCCCGCCCCCCCCGCCCTTCCCTTGTGTTTTTGGATTTTTTTTTTCCGCAAACAAAGATCACACGGATCGATACGGCACGGCACATTCAGGAGACCCCTGCGCCATGTCCTGGGACCCGAAAGGCCAAGACGGAGACCTCTACACACACACACACACACACACACATTCCTGTTCCCCTCTGATTGGGAACGGTGGGAGGTTGGGCTGGGGTGGTAGGGTGGGGAGGTGGTGGTGGTGGTGGTGGTGGGGCGCTAGGCTACAATAACACACTGTGTCGTACTCGCTCTCCGCTGTGTTCAAGTGCATGGCCATCATGAGCAACGCTCGCCACCGTTCCCCTTTTACAGACGTGCGTGTTTCCATGTCCTGTCTTGTGTTTTCGCTGTCGATGCTTATGATTGCGGCGAGGTGGAAATAATGGCTTGGAAGTTGAGAAGAGGCCATTTTCTTGACGTTTGTGGGTTTTTTTGTCTTATCGTGCAGAATCTTTTCGCGGCCCGAAGCCTCCTCATGCCCAATAGAGACCGATCGTATTAGGCGGGTTAGATCAACTCTGTGAAAAATCAAACATGGTGCTGGTACAATTATTACAAAACATTTTGGCATTATTAGTATATAACATTGTTTAATGTAGAATAATTCTTAGATGTTGCTAATGCACTCAGAATGGCACGTCTGCTCTTATCCCAGCTATTATGCAGGCGGCCTAGCAATTATGAAACTCGTTCTATTAACCTTGCAATTATGAACGCTTGAAACCTTCTCTATTCTTATCTTTAGGCACCACAGCGATATATTGATGTCTCCTTCAACAAATGTACTCTTTGTACGTCGCTTTGGATAAATGCGTCGAAAAGCAACAAAGTATTATTAATAATTATTGAAACTATCGTGATACTCTCCAGTTTGTCAAACTGGAGGGAAAAGTCATTATGGTTTTAAAATGGTCTCGTTAAAGTCACGTTATGCATCGTTATGTCGTTATACTATATGCGTTGTTTAAATTTTTTTTTACACGTGGACATGCACTAGAACGGTCTCACCTGTGATACACATACAGTAATAAATAAAAGAAATAAAAACCCTAAGGTCGCTCAAACTACTAAGGTTTTAACGAATAGCGTCATGCGATGGCTGAGATGTCTTTATCTCCTGGGCAGTGTGTTGTGTTGCGTTGTGTTGTGTTGCTGTAGGAGATAACTCAAGTGACACGGACTCGCACCGTAGACAATGGGGAGCCATTGATTGAAACAAGACGAGTAGGGAGGGAGGGAGGGGGGGGGGGGGGTTTCGACGCTCCAGACCCCTCCACCCAACGTTTGTCCGTTGAATAAGAAGCAGCCCTCATTACTCCTGCTGCTGCCATGGCTCTGTGTTACATCACACGAGTAAATTAGCGCTTTTACTTCCTTCTCTCGTAAAAAAGAAGAAAAAAAAAACCTCACCCTGGTACATTTTTTTTCCTGCCCTTTCTCTCTCTCTCTCTCCCTCTCTCTCTCTCTCTCCTTATCTCTCCCGTTTTTTCCCTCTCCGTCTTCCTTAAGTTCGTCGCATTATCAGCGCAATCTTTTGGACATTACCGGCCGAAACAATAATGGGAGGCCGACAGACGCGGCCGTCGATGTCAAAGGGGAAGAAGGGTGGGGGGGGGGGGGGGGGGGGGGGGAGGGGGCGTGATGATAAAAGGGGACGGAGAGAGAGCCGGTAACCGAGGTCAAAGGTCGCCCACTGTGATCTTATTGTCGTCGCTATTGGCCGACCCTTTTAAAAAGAAAAGAGCCCGGTAGATTTCATTACGCCGGAGGAAAAGAAAGGACATTCTGCCAATTTTGTGGACTGAAATAATCTCAGAAAAAGCCAAAGAAAAAATAACGACTGAAATACATGAAATGTTAAATTGGTACTTTATCATAATGGTTACCACCACAGTACATATATATCAGTATAAGGGGAGTTATGGTTTTGGATTCCTGAACGGTAGTCTTACAAATAATACTTTAACACGACCGCGGTGTGTACCCTGTGGTCAAACTAAACACCCTTCAACCTGAACGCGTCACCTCTGGCCAACAACAACAACAACAACAACAACAACAACAACAACAAAAATGTCCCCCCTTCCCTCCAAAATAAGTTTGGGAAAGAATATACGAGCATCGTTGTATTTATTTATCATTTTGTGATTTATGAGCGGGGAAACAAAGGCACTTAATGTATTTATATATATATATTATAGATTGTTGCCTGGATTCTATTACCGTACACCTAAGCCGGCCGTGACACCCAATAAAAACAAATGATTCCGCGGCGTGCGTTTGATATATGGCCTCGCTGCGCCGCGGGTCCTGATGCATGTTAATACACTAGTGGGCTGCTGCTGCTGCTGGTGGTGGTGGTGGTGGTGGTGGTGGTGCCGATGGTGTTCCTTGGGGCTTCACGGCTCTCCTTGTAGGTGAACCTCGCGTTGTTGTAAAAAAAAAACGGAAGTGAGCGTGTATTAAAGTGTCCTCTCCGTTGAAAAGACGTTAATCACTTCTCGCTGTTCTGCTGTTACACCGCTGGTCTTGGTGGTGTCGTTGGAGAAACCTGTGCGCACCTGTACCGCGCCATGTAATGCTTCTGGGGACACAATTATGCGATTACAGACACACAGACACACACACACACACACACACACACACACACACACACACACACACACACACACACACACACACACACCCTAGACTTCGATATGCATCATGGCTCAAATGTGATATGCTTGTACTGCACACACACACACACACACACACGTACACACACACGTACACACACGCACACACACACACACACATAGACTCCGCCCCCGTTCATCACGCCCCTATTTTTTGATTAATACGCCCCAATTTTGTGAGAGATAGTTTTCTTACGGGGAAGAGATCCATTTTGCCCGCAAAAGATCGAAAGTTAGCCGCCGCGGCATAATTGATGACCTCCCGGGACAAGCGCTCTCATATTTATCACGGGCTGACCTCCTCCTCCGCCCTCACTCATCCATCATAAATTAAAGTTGTACAGCGGTGGTGCGCGGCCTTCGCTCCACATCGCCCGCCGCCTCCACCTTTTGTCCAGAGGTCTCCTCCTCCTCCTCCTCCTCCTCCTCCTCCGCCCGCCCGCCGCCGCTGCTCGGCTTGGAGCGGCTGGAGGCTGCGGCGCCGGGAACCTGCAGTTCAGCACCTATGCTGTTTGGGGCAGATGGTCATCACTAAAAGCATCTGTCAAGCTCAGGCTCCCACCACCCCCCCACCATCCCACCACCACCACCATCCCTACCACCACCACCACCACCACCACCACCATCACTCCCAGCCCACCCCCACCCACCTCCGCTCCCACCCCACTGGCCTCCCACCTCCACCACCCCCACCACCACCCGCCCCACTGGGGCCCACTCGGCCGCCCACTGGGGGGCCCCCTACTGGTGTGGAAACTGACTCCTCTCTCTACTGTCATGTCATTGGTGGTGCGTCCTGCATCGCTCCACGGTCTGCCTCCACCTATGGTATTTCTATAAACCTTTTGTTTTTGAAACTCTTTGAGACTTTTGCGAGCTTGTAAAGTGGAGTTCAGGATACGCAAGACCACTCAGTGGCACATGTGTAGTGCACACACCCACACACCCATGTGTGCACTCACTCAGTCACTCACTGAGACCAGGGTTTCTCAAATGGGGGTACAAGTACCCCTTGGGGTACCTGGAACATTTTCAAAATGTCTTTTTCTTTTACTTAGTCTTTTGGTTTGGTAAATCTTTCCAATGAATGACAAAAATCATCAGTGAAGCATGAGCCCATGTTTCTCACCAAACTGTCAGTATTTGCACCACCAATGTAATGACTGTGGAGTGTGTGTGGTGGGTGGCTGGTTTAAACAGCCTCACCTGGCCCAGAGTCTGGGGTTCGTGTTGCTTCGGTCTGCTTCACTAGAATGCGCCTTGCATTATAGCTTCTAATTCTATTGCGTGCCCTGGCTAATCAATGCCCACAGGTTAAACCAGCCATCACCACACACACTTAGGGCAGTAGCTCAAGAGTTAGAAGCGGGTCTGGAAACAGGAAGTGTTGAGGTGCTAAGTAGTTAGGTGTCGAGGTGTCCCTGAGCAAGATGCTTAACTGCTCCTGATGTGTTGGTTGTTACCTTGCATGGTTGACACCACCGTCAGTGGGTGAATGTCAGGCAACTATAATGCGCTTTGGATAAGAACGATATGTAAATGCAATCCATTTACTTAGAGTATATCATTATTATTTAAATAATTTTCACTTTTGTGATTGGGAAAGTTAGCATGACACATTCTTTGAGAACCATTGAGTTAGATGACCATGCTCACCAGTTCTCAGGAATATGACGGCGGTGTAGGCACCAAACACCGTGGTGTACAGGAACCGGAGCACTGGAGCTTGTTCTGTCACACTGGGGCCTTCGGCTCCCACAACTAGACAACTTTCTTCAATACGCGCTTTCTCCCATTTTTTATCCTTCTCTCTCTCCTGGTATGTTTTCTTTTAGTATTCTTAGGGCCCTGCCTCACCAGGATAGTGATTCTTGCCGTTTACGGCTGACTCTTGGCTATGGCTTGGCCTCTCCGTAGCCTTCAATGCCCTTTTTATACTATTCTCATCCTTCGACCTTTTCATGTGACCTCTGCATGCTTGCGTGTACTGTGCTTGGCTCGTTCAATTTAAAGCCGTACTTGTTTACACCCATGCTCCTTGTGAGGCCGTGATGCCACTTTACCATGCTTGTTTCTAACGTCTGCCTATATCTTCTTTGCTGAACCATAAGTGACATCACTAGTGGGTGTGTCCACTGTCCACCTAGATGTATGATGACGATCAGTTTACCATTTACATTCAGGGCATTTGGCAGACACCTTTATCCAAAGCGACTTACAAGAAATTCATTTGTCAAAAGAGAGGCAGCAATATATTGCTAGTGGTACATGAAGATTAGAAAAGAACAGGTTTCAAGCATTTATCATTGCTAGTTTAATAGAACAATTTTCAAGTAGTTCAGAGTTATTTTTTGTTTTTTGGCTTTTTCTGAGATTATTTCAGTCCACAGTCCAATTGGCAGAATGTCCTTTTTTTTTCCCTCCGGCGTAATGAAATCTACCGGGCTCTTTTCTTTTTAAAAGGGTCGGCCAATAGCGACGACAATAAGATCACAGTGGGCGACCTTTGACTTCGGTTACCGGCTCTCTCTCCGTCCCCTTTTATCATCACGCCCCCTCCGCCCCCCCCCCCCAACCCCCACCCTTCTTCCCCTTTGACATCGACGGCCGCGTCTGTCGGCCTCCCATTATTGTTTCGGCCGGTAATGTCCAAAAGATTGCGCTGATAATGCGACGAACTTAAGGAAGACGGAGAGGGAAAAAACGGGAGAGATAAGGAGAGAGAGAGAGAGAGAGGGAGAGAGAGAGAGAGAGAAAGGGCAGGAAAAAAAATGTACCAGGGTGAGGTTTTTTTTTTCTTCTTTTTTACGAGAGAAGGAAGTAAAAGCGCTAATTTACTCGTGTGATGTAACACAGAGCCGTGGCAGCAGCAGGAGTAATGAGGGCTGCTTCTTATTCAACGGACAAACGTTGGGTGGAGGGGTCTGGAGCGTCGAACCCCCCCTCCCCCCCTCCCTCCCTCCCTACTCGTCTTGTTTCAATCAATGGCTCCCCATTGTCTACGGTGCGAGTCCGTGTCACTTGAGTTATCTCCTACAGCAACACAACGCAACGCAACACAACGCAACACAACACACTGCCCAGGAGATAAAGACATCTCAGCCATCGCATGACGCTATTCGTTAAAACCTTAGTAGTTTGGGGTTTTTATTTATTTTATTTATTACTGTATGTGTATCACAGGTGAGACCGTTCTAGTGCATGTCCACGTGTCCATTTTGTTTTAAACAACGCATATAGTATAACGACATAACGATGCATAACGTGACTTTAACGAGACCATTTTAAAACCATAATGACTTTTCCCTCCAGTTTGACAAACTGGAGAGTATCACGATAGTTTCAATAATTATTAATAATACTTTGTTGCTTTTCGACGCATTTATCCAAAGCGACGTACAAAGAGTACATTTGTTGAAGGAGACATCAATATATCGCTGTGGTGCCTAAAGATAAGAATAGAGAAGGTTTCAAGCGTTCATAATTGCAAGGTTAATAGAACGAGTTTCATAATTGCTAGGCCGCCTGCATAATAGCTGGGATAAGAGCAGACGTGCCATTCTGAGTGCATTAGCAACATCTAAGAATTTATTCTACATTAAAAAAGTGTCATAATTGTCTAATTATAAAATGTTTTGCAATAATTGTACCAGCACCATGTTTGATTTTTCACAGAGTTGATCTAACCCGCCTAATATGATCGGTCTCTATTGGGCATGAGGAGGCTTCGGGCCGCTAAAAGATTCTGCACGATAAGACAAAAAAACCCACAAACGTCAAGAAAATGGCCTCTTCTCAACTTCCAAGCCATTATTTCCACCTCACCGCAATCATAAGCATCGACAGCGAAAAAACAAGACAGGACATGGAAACACGCACGTCTGTAAAAGGGGAACGGTGGCGAGCGTTGCTCATGATGGCCGTGCACTTGAACACAGCGGAGAGCGAGTACGACACAGTGTGTTATTGTAGCCTAGCGCCCCCACCACCACCACCACCACCTCCCCCCCCCCTACCACCCCAGCCCAACCTCCCACCGTTCCCAATCAGAGGGGAACAGGAATGTGTGTGTGTGTGTGCGTGTGTGTGTGTGTGTGTGTGTAGAGGTCTCCGTCTTGGCCTTTCGGGTCCCAGGACATGGCGCAGGGGTCTCCTGAATGTGCCGTGCCGTATCGATCCGTGTGATCTTTGTTTGCGGAAAAAAAAAATCCAAAAACACAAGGGAAGGGCGGGGGGGGGCGGGGGGAAATCCGCCAGACTAGCACTTAGCACACAGGCCCAGCTGAGTAAGCGCTTACTACTGCCATAGCGAGATAATCAATTCTCTCCGTATAGGCGAGCATGTGTTTTTTGTGTCCCTTCTTCTTCTTCTTCCTTCTTTCGTCTTCTTCTTTTCTTCTTCTTCTTCCACGCTTTGGCTGATCTCGGTGAACTGTGTAAACCGCTGAGGGGATCCTATACTTCTCCTGGCAAGCAGGAGAGCGTTCGAGCCGTATCACGGGAATTGACTTTTGAAGACGAAACAAAAAAATATATATATTTCATGTTTTTTTTCTGTCGTGTAAGGTCGATACACAGGTTACAGTGGGGGGGGGGGGTTTGTGTTGTGCTATCAAACACTGTACGTGGGCAATTACGTGTTTCTTATTTGATGGTTGTACCAAGGATACGACCCCGCGCGCACCACACACACACACACACGCCGACACAGAAATAGAACATCATTCGACCAGTTGTTTTCAGAAGGGCGGCATGACATTGCAAACTGCGACTAATGATTAACACCAAAGTTAGGCCCCGGGCTTATGAAATCAATTGCAGACCACATCTTGAGCTCCAACCAAAGACACGTGTGGTGTGGCACGATTTATTTTTAAGCGCACTTCTTCTCGGGGGGGAAGTCTCTTTCAACACCTCCCACATGTACCAACGGAAACTAAAGAAGGAGAACAAAATGAGGACCTTTTGACCTCCAAGAATATATTTTTTTGTAATACTTTGATGCAGTCTGTCTCATGATACACTGGCTTCTGAAACACTCTCATATTTCACTCAAATAAAATGCTAATACAAGATAGAAATGAAATAAAACTGTATATTTTCATGCCGTGTGATTTTGAATTGGAAAGAAGTTCTTAGAAAGTCTTAACGATGTCTCATTTCACATAACATGAACTTTATCTGCTGTTATGATCAAAAATAGAAATATAAGGACATGGGGGGGGGTTCAGGGTGGCAGGGGGCGGTTGGAAATGGAGTTGGGAAGCCCCTCATAGCATTCCCTATTTTTCTTCGCCTTTTCTGAAAGCTAATATGTGACCCGATGATGAAAAGTTCTTCCCTCGGAAATTAAAGTTGAATGTCCAGCCTTATCTCTCTCCGTCTCTCTCTCTCTCACTCTCCCTCTGTCTGTTGGAATTTTTTCTCTTATCGCCCAGGAGGGAAGCGAGTGACAGATTGATGCGAGCTTCTTACCTGAGCCTCCCTGCGTTCCCTCCGCACGCATCCTGCGACGGACAGAAACTGTTAGTGCGCCTCGCTATTTTATACTTAGACCCCTGAAAAGCTGTTGAGAGACGGGAGGGGAGGCCGAGGAAAAGATACATGGGTGCTTGCGGGTGGGTGGGAGGGAGATTCAGTTTCAAGTGATGTTTGGCTGTTTGTCTACGGCAACGGACCCCCGGAAGACTCCAACCCATCTACAAAAAATTCCTCTTCACTGACATGCATGTCAAGTTTTAAAAACAGACATATTATTTTGACATTAAAATTCTGCCTTTACTCTATCGTCTTGTATGGCACTTTATTACCTGCTTTGCATTACATTTTCATTTACGTTTAGGGCATTTGCCAGACACTTTTATCCAAAGCGACTTACAAGGAGTACATTTGTTGAAAGAGACAGCAATGTATCACTGTGGTACATAAAGATACGAATAGAACAGGTTCAAGCATTCATAACGGCAAGGTTAATAGAACATATAACAATATAATTATATTATATTATTGTTATCTTTATTGTCCCGACGATTAATATTATTATTATCATTATTAAGTCGTTGAATTCATATTTAGATTCAGACTAGACTGACGAGAAGTACATTTTAGGTTCATATAATACTCATTCATTCAACGAAAAAACCTTGCAATAACACACATTTTATTTATGGCACAGAGAAGAGAAAGGAAGAGAGTGAATGAAAGTCATTGTGCCTTCCAGAGGCCATATTTGTCTCTCCTCAGATAACCTAGAGGGCAGGAAGAGAGGCAGACGTCCACGTGTCCAACACATGTATCTGTGCTCTGCGCTGCTGCTCGCCAGGCACGGGTTGGAACCGCTAATCATTTAAACACGTCTTTAAAAAACACATTTTATCTTTTAAACGTGTGAAGAACTGCTATGTCGGCCATAATGCAAATTTTGCCGCTCTGCAGCTCTTTTGTTTGAGTATATATAAAGTAACTGCGAATGTGCGTTCAATTAGCCGGTATCTGCGGCCCGAAACGTCGAGCCTCGTCGTCAGCTGGGGTGTTATATTTTATGACGTTCATTTATCGTTCTATTCTGCGTTTATCATTCGACCACAAGTGTGCCATTCGCTGATCGTACACTTGTGGTTGAGAACATCCAACGGCCGGAATAATCTCGTCTTGCTCTTTAACTGAGAGCATTTTCAATAATTCCCTGAACAAAACCCTCTTTGGAGGGAGATATGATTCCAAGATTCAAGAATTTTTTATTGTCACATACAGATACAGGATATGCAGTGAAATGAAAAAGTGGCGATGCCCAGCGGAATGTGCAACAGAACAATACAAATATCACAAATATCGCAAGTTAAGGGAAAGATTTAGACGGATGTACAAGACCAATATGTATTATCATCATCATCACAATCTAGCTCATGGTATGCAATGTATTTTTATTAGTGGTGGGACTTGATTAAAAAAAATTATCTAATTAATTAGAGGCTTTGTAATTAATTAATCGTAATTAATCGCATGTCAATATTTGACACGAGAAGCATCATTTTCCAATTCAAATGGATTTTGGTATACGAGTGAATCAATGAATAGACATATGTGACACGTGCTGGTAATTCGGGGACAAAGTCATTTTTCTGTTTTTTACAGATTATGAAAGTGCAGATTGTAAGCTTTCAACTGATGTGTCATACTTTGAAATCTGAAAATAGTTGAAGAAGATCTGCCTATTTTAATGTTGGTACACCTGGACTCCACAAGCAGAGAAAAACACCTTGAAAGATGTTGAAGCTTTTCACACGTTCACCTTCAGAACAATGGGCGGGAACAACTCGTTAACTCCGCCCCCAACCAGCTACTGCTTCAACTACAGTAGGCTTTTAATCCTAATGTATTACAACAAAATGTGTACAACGTTTTAAAATAAATAACAATTGTGATGTGTTCACTGAGAGACTTTCAAGATATTGCAAACGTTCATTGTTTTATCCTCGAAAAACTGCAGCGATACAGCGATCCCGCCTTTGTAGTTTTTTTGGGGGGGGGTCGAGACCTTTCTACGCGCTGGGAAATGTAGTTCTTGTAGCTGCGGGGAGGCCAGCGGATGTGACGTGTGTGGTGACGAAGGCCAATGAAACCGAATATGCTAATCAAACATTTCGGATGCGCAATAGCGCTTAAAACAAGCCGACTTTGCTGACAAATTACGAGTATTTACTGATCCTAAACATGTTTATTTAATTTAGTTAGTTGTATATAAAAAAAAAAGGAAAAAAATAAAAACCATCTTGTTTTGCGTCTAGCGAAAAACGAGAATCCCGACAACACCCAAATGACCAGCGCGTGTCACATATACATAGCAGCAAAATCCTGTTTATTTTAGCTACACAGACCAACAGTTTAACATAAAGTGCCATCTCTACCATTTCTACCATCTAAAATGGTAACATCAACAAAAAAAACCTGGTCAAACGCGATCTCTTCCGGTCCAAACACGATCTTCGTTCCGTCCGGCCCCCATATTTGAGCCGCCAATTCGTCCACTGAGAAACGTTCCGTGGTGTTTGGAGTGCAAAAATAAATTGCGATTAAAATTATTTTATTATAATTATTTGAACGCGTTATTTTTTCTGTAATTAATTAATTAGTAATTAACGCGTTAAAGTCCCGGCCCTAATTTTTATTGTATTTGTTCAGATCACTGGGAAATGAGAACTAATTGAGCAGCATTGACGGAATTAAAGAAGTAATTCTAATGATCCCTCATCCGCTGGCTGGCCCATTAGAAACCCCTCCAGACATCCAGGCCAGCATCCTGGCCAGCTACCAGAGACTAAAGTCCAGTCACATTTATGTATGCGTACACCTCATTAGCACACTTAAATGGCCCAAAAAAGGCTTATACTTGCCTATACATTATATATACGGTTATATACTGTAAATATCCCGCCGCATAAACACATAAACATAAATCATCGCAGGTTTGCTGATCAAGGCTCTTTTGCGTCTGGTGGTGTGTATTAAAATATAAGATACTTTTTGGGGGGAGAGTTTTACCTCCGTCAGCAAGTTCCTCAGGGGGTGAACTTTAAGAGCAGCACATTGTGTGAGCCGATCCGACCTCGTGGTGCGAACGTACGAACGCCAAGCTTGTGCTCGGTAAGCGTACGCGCACACCCTGATGTTTCGGCGGTGGTGGGCTTTAAGCAGGATCGCCGAGAGGTCCAGACCGCGCCAGAACACCTGCGATATTTGCTTCGAGAGAACCGCCATTTTAAAAGCAGCGATCAAAACAACTTGGCGCGCCCCAGACAGTATACTGTATATCCTAAAAAAATCATGCTTTGTGTTTTTTTTGCGGTGCAGAGCTGCGCCCCGACGCCAAACTCTGACCTTTACACGCGCCTGAGCCGATCAGAACAGCGGAATCGCATCTGAAGCCGCGGCCTAGCTGACGCGACGCCCAAAATCCCTTCTTCTGTTGGCCGCTATCGTGCAGAGCGATCAGAGCTTCCTTCTTCTTCTGCTGCATACCGAGACGGGGCTGGTGCCTCGCCAAAGCATCTGCACCTGGACTCCGTTTGTTCCACTCCTGGGCTTATCATCACCGCAGTCGTATATATATTTTATCATTCGACAGGTGCGGCCGTGGACACGGTTTAAGGCGGGGAAAGGTCCCCCCCCGTCCCCGCTGCCCCACCCTCCTATCGGGCGAAAGCATCTCAGCGTCTGAATCCCGGGATTCCGAGCGGGAAATGACAGTGTTTACACTCGCCCGGGAATGGATATTAATGGGCCCTCGTACTTTTATTTGTTATTTTTGGGGGGGGCGGGAAGAATTGAGTCAAACCCAGAGCCCCCGGTCTCGTTCACAACGCGACGCAATACATACACTCTGTGTCTCCTTTTTCTGTAAGGTTGTAGTTTATTTTACACGGTTTACTGTCTCCGGTGAATAAGTGAGGGAAAAACGGTTACTTTACACGCTGGCGGTTATTTATCCCCTTATCGGATAAACAAACGGTTGACAAGCCAAAGGGAATCGGGGGGCGAAAACAAAGAAAAGTGTTTTCTTTGTATTTTTTGGTCGGATGGTGTGCGGTGGGGTTGGTGGGATGGGGTGCGGTGGTGGTGGGGTTGGTGGGGTGGGGTGTGTGGAGAGCGGGAGCAGGGTGATTAATGGAACGCCAAATTATTAAACAGTTGGTGATAGCGAAAGGCAAAGTGAAAAGTTGAGGCGCGCGTGATAAGCAAGCCGCCGGGTCAGCAACACACACGGGACGGCGCGGTGCTTCCTGGGCTTGATTTACACCTCCGGCAACAGAGCCAAGAGATCAAGGCAGGGAAGAGAGGAGCCACTGGAAATCAAGAAACCGCCGTGCATCCGTAGAAAACAGGCGGGAGACATATCACAATGTGGAAAATACTTGAGGCTTCTGAGCTTGAAGGGGATATAGGAGAGATTGAATTATTTTGGAAATAAAAGGGGAAATCTCAGAGGAGGTTTCAAGTGTGATCTGTGAGGATTAACTGACGGTTAAAAATTGAGAGAGAGAGAGACAGAGAGAGAGAGTGAGGACACTGACATTGATGCCGTCACTCTTGGACCAAAAAAAGTTGATGACGTTCCAAGCATCCGAGCATCCATTATATTACTCCAACCTTCAGCCACCCCGTTGGCCTGCCTCCCTCGCTGTTGCTGCTGCTGTGATAACTTTTCCCTTTTTTTTCTTTTTTTTTTTAAAGGTAATCTCAGTTTTTTCCCCCCTTAACTGCTTTATGAGTTTGTCACTGTCAATAGACCAGCCTCTCTCTCTCTCTCTCTCTCTCTCTCTTTTCTCTCTCCCTCTCCCCTCTCCTCGCTCCAGACTAATAATCCATCTCGATCATTTTCACCACAGCACAGTACCTGTAACCTACATTCTGGTGACGATACAGAGATTCATGAAGCGCAAAAAAGAAGAAGACAGAGAGAGAGAGAGAGAGAGAGGGAGAGAGAGAGAGCGGGAGAGAGAGAGAGAGAGAGAGAGAGAGAGAGAGAGAGAGGTAGAGAGCGGGAGCGGTGAAATGCAAAATGGAAGATCCATCAGGTGATGTATTGCCCCAACGGGCGTCGCAATTTGTTATATAAGCTTCATGTTATGCTCGGCGGCGAAAGATTAAAGACCCCCGACGCGGCGTATCAGTCAGCCATCAACTGCCGGGGTCAATTTGCTTTTAACCCTTGTTTTGTGGTTCATAACCCTCTTACAAATATGACACCGTCAATCAAAAAAAGAAAAAAACGCTAGAGTTCCCCCACCCAACAACCCCCCCCCACAACCCGACCCCCGGACCCCCTTTGGCGCAGCCCCGCGTGAAATCACCTTGTCAACAATTAATACATGAGACACACACACACACGAGCACAATGTCACCGCGTAAGAATAAAACGTTTCACACGCAAAGAATGTAGAGCAAAACATTGGGAGAAAAATACACCAAAAAAATACTAAAGATATACAAAATGCATCGAAATAATTCGTAATTGTGTAAATGTGTACTCTTCAACCTGTTTATGAATGTTGATATACAGTAAGTGTGAAATGGGGTGGCACCGTATTTCTAAAATATATACACGTGGAAAGAGTAAAACACACACACACACACACACACACACACACACGCATACATATATATACTGTATATATACACGCTGGTAAGTGGCGTAGGTGCGCATTCATCACAGATTATTGGGACCGTTAATTAAATTGGACGCCGGCGATCAGCCGTAAATCACATTACACCGTCAGTCCTGCTTACAGCTCGGAGACAAAGGAGCCGACGGAGGAGCGGGGCGGCGGGGGGTGGTGGGGGGGGTGGGTTCTCCTTTGCCGAGGTGGGTGTTCTGCTCTCGCACGGCGGGCTCCGACTCTGTCATGAGGATTAAGGCTTCGCGTATCTTTAATTTGAAGAAAAAAAAACGACAACAACAAAAAAAGCTCGGCTATCAATAACGACAAAGACGAGAAAAAAGCGCACGCGCACACAATGGCGGGCGGCCGTCGTTACGATATTCCGTTGTTAGCTTGTCGTCGTCGGATATCTGCTGGTCGCCTCCGTTGTGGCGCTGGTGATAAACCTGAGTCTGCCCGTGTTTACGCTCGAGAAAGCGTGGAGGGTGGTGGAGGAGGGTGGAGGAGGGTGGAGGGTTTGATGAGTGCTCTTATCGCGCTCATTGCCACCGTCGTCACCGCCACCGCCACCACCACCACCGTCACCGCCGTCGTCGCTTCACACAGCTAGTTAGCAATTGGCGGGCGTGGGGGGAAATAAGGGGGGCTGCCAGCACCCCAACACCCACCACCCACCCACCCAACACCCCAACACCCCAACACACCCACCCACCCCGAGGTGCCTGCAGCAGCCGCCTCCTCGTTCCCGGCGTTAATGTCCGTCAACATCTCTCATTATTCAAATTAGATGAAGGGATATTGTCAGACAGCGAGGGAGACGAGTGGCAGCATTATTTTGACCTATTGTAAATGTCGCAACCTTGTGCCTCTGCCTTCCTTCACGGCGGCTCCGGGGCTGATGGTTGTGTTTCGGCATCGCTGTAAATAATAAGGGCCCCTTGGTTGTCAGGTTGTTGTTCTGCTCATAAGAGCTTCCGCTATAAATCAGCCCGGCTTGACCATATTGAGCACGGGGGGGGAAAAAAATCACACACACACACACACAGTTGCACACACACACACACACACACACACACACACACACACACACACACACACACACAGATAATGCGAATAAAAATAGATAGCCGATAGCAAAATAATTGCTGTAAAAACCCCATGTAGCGCGGCTGTAAATTTGGTGTCTGTTTCCCCCTCCGACTGTTTGGTTGGGTCACGGGGACACAGTGGAAACATTGCTCCCGCGTTGCCCAAACACTGGATAATTACATGCGATAACCGAACAGAATATGATTATTACACACGGGAAATGTTGCTGGAATTAAAATAAGACCAGACTCTCGTCAAGATCCTTGCTAAATTTGAGTGCAAAGGCGATAATTGGGGTTAGGGAGTACTATAGAGACTGCTATGGTTAATAGGGGATAAGGAGTACTATAGAGACTGCTATGGTTAATAGGGGATAAGGAGTACTATAGAGACTGCTAAGGTTCATGGCGGATATGACATGCTATAGAGACTGCTGCTTTTAAGGATCATGGGGGACAGGGAGTACGATAGAGACTGCTAAGCTAATGGGGGATAGGGAGTACGATAGAGACTGCTAGGCTCATGGGGATAGAGAGTACTATAGAGACTGCTAAGGCTCATGAGGTTTAGGGAGTACGAAAGAGACTGCTAAGGCTAATGGGGGATAGGCAGTACGTTAGAGACTGTTAAGACTCATGGGGGATATGCAGTGCTATAGAGACTGCTAAGGTTCATGGCGGATATGGCATGCTATAGAGACAGCTGCTATTAAGGCTAATGGGGGATAGGGAGTACGATAGAGACTACTAAGGCTAATGGGGGACAGGGAGTACTATAGAGACTGCTGCTAAGGCTCATGGGGGATAGGGAGTACTATAGAGACTGCCATGGTTCATAGGGGATAGGGGGTACTATAGAGACTGCCCAGGCTCATTGGGGAATAGAGAGTACTATAGAGACTGCCATGGTTCATAGGGGATAGGGGGGGTACTAGAGAGACTGCTAAGGCTAATGGGGGGACGAGGACTAAGACCCCCCTCCACCACCACCACCCCCACCACCCACCACCACCACCGCCACCACCACCGCCATCCCGTTCCCTGGAGTCCCCTTGAGCTTAATGTAAGCTTTTCTTTGACACTGTGTTTTCCGACCAATTTGTGTCTCTTCCTTTTGTCTTCAATGAATGAGGCCACGGTCCGAGATGGTGAATTTACTCCACAAGATGTATGACCCTGGCGATGGCTCTGTGTGTGTGTGTGTGTGTGTGTGTGTGTGTGTGTGTGTGTGTGTGTGTATGAGGGGGGGGGGGGGGACACACACACACGTGAACTCCAGAGTAGTCCTTAGGGTGCGTTGTTGGGGCGACGGCTAGCTAGCCATTGTGTGTGTGTGTGTGTGTGTGTACTGTATGTCGTATCCTCTGCTGCGATTTTAACGACACGTCCCGCGAAAAAAAAGGCCGTTTTTGCACACATGCCGGACGGCTCTCACAAACAACAACAAACAATCAAACCAACAAACAAAGCAATAAAGGAATATATATATATCGATAAGAAACAAACCATTAAAACAGTGTTTGACATTGACTGTAACCCGTTGCAGTGCCATGTTGTTCGGTTGTTGCCGGTGACCCTGCTGGGAGGATGGATCTCTTTAGGCCACCGGCGACGGCGGCGGGGGAGTTTCAAGGGGTCCTTCCAGGGGTCTGACCAGGGTTCTGTCCAGGGGTCTTTCCCAAGGGACTGTCCAGGGTTCTTTCCAGAGGTCCTTCCAGGGGTCTTTCCAGGGGTCTTTCCAGGGGTCTTTCCAGGGGTCTTTCCATGGGTCTTTCCAGGGGTCTTTCAGGGGTCTTTCCAGGGGTCTACTAGGGATCTGTCCAGGGGTCTGTCCAGGGATCTTTCCAAGGGTCTTTCCAGGGGAGGACTACAGAGACTGCCACCGAGGCTCATGGGGTTTGGGGAGTTCGATAGAGGCTGCTAAGTGGATGGCTCAGCCCCTCCGCGCCGAGAGGCCAAGTGTATTGTGTCCCGTAACCTTCCCTCTCCCGTTGCCACACAACGCAGGCAGCGGTGGCGGCTGCTCCAGTAGCGAGGAGATGATGGAGCACCCTTCGCCTCCTGAGAAAGAATGTTTGCTTACCATTTCATCATCCCCCGGGGCCACGGGAAAATAAGCCCATCAGTTGTCATTGTGACAGGATAAAAATGGAGCCGTCATATTTCAGTAACACAATGCAGGCAAGTGGGGGGAGAGAGAGAGAGAGAGAGCGAGAGAGAGAGAGAGAGAGAGAGAGAGAGAGAGTGTGTGTGTGTGTGTGTGTGTGTGTGTGTGTGTGAGAGAGAGAGAGTGAGAGAGAGCGAGAGCACACCAGCCACCAGCGTCATCATCATCATTGCCCTACGTGGCAAATGAATTATGTACTGGGGCCTCTTCGTCATTCGAAGAAAAAAAAAAAACCATGAGTTAATATTATCTCCTCGGGATAATTATAGCAAAAGTTAAATTACCGCGCTGAATTCGCCGTGTGCCCCCCCCCACCCTCCACCCCCCCGCACCGCAGGTTCTGACACGGGACCCCATTTACACATTTATCTCTTCACTCCGACAACGGTAAATCTGCATGATGGCTGTGATTTATCTCCACGCGTCCGATTCCCCAGCACCGCCGCCATTCTTCTCCACACACAGACGCACACACTCAACGATCGACCCCCTTCCCCCCCCCCCCCCCCCCCCCCCCCCCCCCCCCGCCACCACCACCGCCACCACCGCCATCCCGTTCCCTGGAGTCCCCTTGAGCTTAATGTAAGCTTTTCTTTGACACTGTGTTTTCCGACCAATTTGTGTCTCTTCCTTTTGTCTTCAATGAATGAGGCCACGGTCCGAGATGGTGAATTTACTCCACAAGATGTATGACCCTGGCGATGGCTCTGTGTGTGTGTGTGTGTGTGTGTGTGTGTGGTGTGTGTGTGTGTGTGTGTGTGTGTGTGTGTGTGAGGGGTGGGGGGGGGGGGGACACACACACACGTGAACTCCAGAGTAGTCCTTAGGGTGCGTTGTTGGGGCGACGGCTAGCTAGCCATTGTGTGTGTGTGTGTGTGTGTGTGTGTACTGTATGTCGTATCCTCTGCTGCGATTTTAACGACACGTCCCGCGAAAAAAAACGCCGTTTTTGCACACATGCCGGACGGCTCTCACAAACAACAACAAACAATCAAACCAACAAACAAAGCAATAAAGGAATATATATATATCGATAAGAAACAAACCATTAAAACAGTGTTTGACATTGACTGTAACCCGTTGCAGTGCCATGTTGTTCGGTTGTTGCCGGTGACCCTGCTGGGAGGATGGATCTCTTTAGGCCACCGGCGACGGCGGCGGGGGAGTTTCAAGGGGTCCTTCCAGGGGTCTGACCAGGGTTCTGTCCAGGGGTCTTTCCCAAGGGACTGTCCAGGGTTCTTTCCAGAGGTCCTTCCAGGGGTCTTTCCAGGGGTCTTTCCAGGGGTCTTTCCAGGGGTCTTTCAGGGGTCTTTCCAGGGGTCTTTCAGGGGTCTTTCCAGGGGTCTACTAGGGATCTGTCCAGGGGTCTGTCCAGGGATCTTTCCAAGGGTCTTTCCAGGGGTTTTGCAATAATCTTTCCAGGGGTCTTGCAGGGGTCTTTCCAGGGGTCTTTCCAGAGGTCCTTCCAGGGGTCTTTCCAGGGGTCTTTCCAGGGGTCTTTCCAGGGGTTTTTCAGGGGTCTTTCCAGGGGTCTTTCAGGGGTCTTTCCATGGGTCTTTCCAGGGGCCACGGCCAGAGTCTCACGCCATCACCGCCGCGTTCTTCCGGGGAAGGGTTCTCAAGTGTCTTTTTTATTTTTATCCACTGGGAGATAAAATGGTAAATAAATATCCACGATGCCACCCTGCAATTGTTTTTGTACGAAATAATAATGGAAAGTTATTTCAGACGATATTTCACATCGCATTTGTGGCCTTTTCTCACAACTGTAATAAACAGGATGTAGTGGTCATATCGACACAGCTCGCTGAGTGTGCCTTTCTTGTCTTAGGCATTTGGATCAGTGTTCATAACTTTTCGATATCTCGAGCATTTCCTCCCTACTATGTGTTAGATATCGTCTTCCATTATAGAGCTGCGTGGACGTTGCGGGTTAATTAGCACCCCTATCCTGTCCATCTTTATTACCGCGTCGCGCTCTCATCTAGCGACGAGAGTCATGAAGAGAACCTCAGGCAACAGCTCGTCCTGTATATTGATTTGGACTCTGCAGCTTGAGTCAGTTTGTCATTTGCTGTACTCTCACCTCCGCTCCGCGACTCGTCCTCGGAGAGGCGTGCGCCTCCTCAGCAGTCGACATTACTACAGCAGTTACGAAGACGGACACACGCCGCCTGCGCTCAGCGGGATATTGTGGCCTCGCGCTCGTGATCGGCTCGGAGCTTGCTCACAACTGGGCTCAGTCAGACTGATCCTGCACCTCCCCATGTATCCGCGTGTCGTCGCCGCGGTTTGCATCCTCCGCGGCTGTAGCCATAGTGCCTATTACGAGCAGCCGAACACCTCGGTCAGCGAGGTTGTGGCTCACACAGGAACGCCTAACTGCCAATCGACTCAGCGATACCCCGCCTCAGCGCAATGTAGTTCTGTATCCCATTTCTTTTTCTGCCGCGACTTCCCTCCCGTTCCGTTGAGATCTACCGCCCGTTTCTTGTATGCGTGTCTCCCTCCCCATTCACGAAAACCTCCGCGTCTTACACAACCTGGTGCGTTAGTACACACTCTCGGAGGCACGCTCTCGTCACGTGTTGGCCTCGCTCCGCGTCGCGTCGTTGGTGCTACACGTCGAGGGGTGCACGCTCCTAGACTGCTCGTCAGGCAACATGACAGTCTGTGAGCTACGGGGAAGTGCGAGCGGAATTTAGAGAGCAGGGCATATACTACGCCTCAGTCTCGGTCGCGCGTCAGCTCCCACATTGTGTTGATCAATCGAGACGAATAGCCAGTTCTGCCTCCAAGGGTCTGTCCAGTTTTGTCCAGGGGTCTTTCCCAAGGGTCTGTCCAGGGGTTCTTTCCAGGGTCTTTCCAAGGGTCTTTCCAGGGGTTTTGCAATAATCTTTCCAGGGGTCTTGCAGGGGTCTTTCCAGGGGTCTTGCAGGGGTCTTTCCAGGGGTCTTGCAGGGGTCTTTCCATGGGTCTTTCCAGGGGTCTTGCAGGGGTCTTTCCATGGGTCTTTCCAGGGGCCACGGCCAGAGTCTCACGCCATCACCGCCGCGTTCTTCCGGGGAAGGGTTCTCAAGTGTCGTTTTTATTTTTATCCACTGGGAGATAAAATGGTAAATAAATATCCACGATGCCACCCTGCAATTGTTTTTGTACGAAATAATAATGGAAAGTTATTTCAGACGATATTTCACATCGCATTTGTGGCCTTTTCTCACAACTGTAATAAACAGGATATTGTTTCATCGTGACCTTGTCTTTCATTTCTACTTGACTATACTTTACTACACTATATATTTTATCGTCTTATAATTCTTGACAGTTGCAGTATGAAAATACCCATCATCTTTGTACGGACGCAGTATAAAGATATGAAGACAAAAAGCTCGAAGTTTGATATGAGTCATGTATCACGTTGTACTCGCTCTCCCTCTCGAGGCGTGCGCATAAAATACATATCAGTTCATAACGACACCCTCAGCGGTTTGCCGGCCATCACGACCTTAAACAAAGTATAGTCCTCCAATCGCTGGCTTTTGCCCAACTTACTGATCCTATTACGAGACAACACCTGCAGCTTGACACACAGAAACGATCCATACATCATCATCAGCAATTTTCTTTTCTTTTTTCCGCCCAAATCCCGCAGTCGTAATATCAGCGTTTTTTCTATTCCGCGATCAAACTCCGTTTAAAGGTGTTAGAAAACAACTGAGGCGAGGTGCTCTCCAGTGTTTCTGCCGCTCTGTACAGTGAGGGGATTATATCTAAAAGATTAAACAGGGAGAGCACATTAGGAAGCATATATTACAGAACAATATGTCAGTCAGCCATTTTGATATCACGTAGCTCTTACTCCCATGGTGACATTTGATCTTTTGCATATTATATCCTCCCGTATCCTCAGTTCTCGGGCGATTTGCATAAGAATTGACTGTCTGCCTACTAAGCAATGGCCCCTGCTTAAACACTGGGGCTGGAGATGTGTGTGTGTGTGTGTGTGCGTCTGTGTGTGTGTGTGTGTGCGTGTGTGTGTGTGTGTATGTCAGTCACACGTACGCGAACATCTAAATCGAGTCACGGGCTCACCTCTCATATTCGGCAACAATTACTGGCACACCACCGTCGTCGCCATTCGCCTGCACAACACACACACACAGACACACACACACACACACACACACAGTCACATTCAAACAAATCAAATTGCATTCGGATGAGACACGTGTTAAAGAGGTGTACACTTTCCATAATTATTCTGTAAACTCGCCCGGGCGCCCCGCATTTTCATGCAAATGTGTGAGCAGATAGTGACACAGCAAATAGCAAATCAAATTTGTCAGTTATGAAACACGTGTCGCCGAGAAATGTGTACACTAATTATTGCCGGGGCATACTAACCACCCAGCCTCTCTTCTCAACCCCTCAAACACCCCCCCACCATATCACCCCACACACACACACACACCCACACCACCACACACACACACACACCACACACACACACACACACACACACACCACACACCACACACACACGCACACACACACACGCCCTCCTCCATTTGCAAAACAAACCGAACTGGATATTGCATTTGTTTAAAACTCAATCATAGCATATGAAGACGACTCGATTTGATTTGATTTGATTTTTTTTCTCATTTTTTAATAAAGAGAAGTTGCCCGCTATCATTGAATCAGGGGGAATGCTAATCGCAGGCCTTCATTCGGGGGGGAGGGGGGCGGGGGGCGGGGGGGGGGGGTGGCGGAGATAATGTCACCTTAGCTCGGGGGGCTCTTATTTTGCAATAAAGCATTTACATTCTAATGATTTTATTATAGCTTATACAGGCTGTCACCGGCGGACCCTCTCCTCAGCACCCACCACCTCCTCCTCCTCCTCCTCCTCCTCCTCCCAGTCACCACCATTCAAATCGACTGGGCAAATTGTATCAGCTATCAGCTCCCAGTGCTTTTATCACGCGGGCCCAGTGGCGCGCCCAGCCCCGGCCCACCACAATGAGAGATGTCTGTGGCGGTGAGGACTCTGTATTTAATCATCCCCCCCCCGCGCGCGGTACGCACACACACACACACACACACACACACACACACACACACACACACACACCACCACCACCACCAGCACCATTGTTCTGCTTACAGTGCATAAATAAGTGCTTCAAATAACCCCGGAGTGCCACTGACAATAAAACAAAGTATCTGTCTTATTTATCTCCCTGCGCATTCTTCACTGGCGTGGCAGCGTTTTTTGTTGTCGTGGTTTTTTTTGTATTCTTTCCACCCCCCCTCTCACACACACACACACACACACACACACACACACTTCCTCTCCCGATACGCCATTTTCTTTATTCGCCGCGGGCAACGTTTCTTATTCACTCACCTATCGTCTTGGAGCAGTTTTGAAATGACTCGCTGATGAGCAGGAGGCTTTTTTTTGGAGAGATGTAGATAAATAAAAGCACTTTGCACTGGCGGTCTGGATCTGCTGCCGCTGCTGCTGCTGCGTCTCGGCCACGCCACCGCCGGGGGCGAAATTGTGTGATTGTGGTGAAGTTCAGTGTCTCCGGAAGAGCAAAAATAATTAATAAAGCTTAGTTTTTTCAATTTGAGATGGTAATGGTAGATTGCATTTGCAAAAATACCAATGGCAATGGAAATGGAAATCCTTACATACTGTATGATGAACTGAATGGCGCTGGTGAATGAGCACTATACTCTATGACGACACACGAAATATGCATACAGAACATTACATCTACAGTAGTGTTCTCCACTATATTTCAAGTTCTGCATGCATATTTTCTTGCTGATAGACGATATTAGCGGCAATTTATGAATGCAAAAGAAACGGCTATCGTTGGCTTCATAACCACATTACACTGATATGTGTATAGAGACAAAACTATCGGATTTCAGGCCTCTGCGTGGAGCTGTATATTGCTTTTTGTGGCGTTACATGGATTAAAATCCTTTATTACACACGTTTATTGTATTTAGTGTGTCTGCAAAATTAGCTTTTGAAACAGTGAAACATGTCAAACTCACCGTTTAGCAAAAGCGCCGTTTGTCAGTGCTATAGAGTTGGGCGTGTACCGCATAGAGTATTCATATCCACATGAATATCCTTCATTCGTCCACCGGAGGGTCCCGGCTCGGCCTCTGTCCTGCCTCCAGGTCGTCCACCGGAGGGTCCCGGCTCGGCCTCTGTCCTGCCTCCAGGTCGTCCACCGGAGGGTCCCGGCTCGGCCTCTGTCCTGCCTCCAGGTCGTCCACCGGAGGGTCCCGGCTCGGCCTCTGTCCTGCCTCCAGGTCGTCCGCCCGACGGTGCCAGCCCGGTCATCGTGGGTCGCCAGGAGGCTCCCGTTGAGGGGGGGGTACTGTCACGATCGCGGTCGTGTCTCCGGGCTCCCGGGCGCCAGTGCCGCCCCTGGAGGATTAGCGGGGCTCCCGTGCGCCAGTGCCGCCCCTGGGTGGTTAGCGGCACCTGCGCTACTTTCGCGGCTGCCCGCAATTAACAATTACGCACGGCATAAAAGCCTCTGTTTTCCACCCACGTGTGTCGGACCATTGCTAAATGTCATTGTTGTTTCTTGTTACTGGATTCAACCTTGGACTACCTTTATGAACATCTACCTGCCTGTCTCTCCCTCACCTGTCTGCCAGCCTGCATCACGGTAAATAAATAACATTCTCTATTGCATAACCCCGAGTCCTGAGTCATGCGTTTGGGTCCTCCTGCCCCACATTGTGACAACTGCATGCAAAGTGTTGTGTCTTGTATCCAATACATATCACATTCATTGGAGCCATGAGCCCTGTATTCGTATTCGGTCGATGCTTGGTCAGCGCATATGCAAGTGTACACGAATACACGTGTGTGAGTGTGTGTGCCCGGTCTGGCGTGCCTGCGTGTGTTTTTGACACCACCTGGCCGCAATCAAAGAGGTTTATACGCCGACGCGAAGGCCAATAGGTGTACGGTGGCACGCTAGACGCGCAGGGGGACGGGGTTGGGGTTGGGGGGGCAACCTATCCATCCGAGACAGGTGCCGCAGTTTATGTTTCACGGCCCGCTCGCCCATGCTCGATATGCTTTTTTCAATGTAGAATTAGAGGAGGCTGCGGCGCCCGTGGTGGTAGCCGACGTACACCGCTCCGTCGCGGCTCCCGCCCCCCCCATCAACACCCTTCCCCACACACCACAGCACACGCACTATTACCCCGCGCTATCACTGCTAGGAGTGGGCGGTTTTATGGGTGCGCTATCTTTGGCGTTAACATTTGGATATCGTATCTAGTGTGTTATGTCCGTGGGCGGAATGAATTTGTGTTGCTTGTTTGGACTGTATGAGTGAGTGAATGTGCGTGCATTGACAGGCATATAGCTTAGTGTCAGTTCTCAAACCAGAGATCGTAGTAGTGGAGAGAGAGAGAGAGAGAGAGAGAGGAGAGAGAGAGACGGGGAGAGAGAGAGGTGGAGAGAGAGAGATGGGGGAGAGAGAGATGGGAGAGAGAGACGGGAGAGAGAGAGAGAGAGAGAGGAGAGAGAGAGAGAGGAGGAGAGAGAGAGAGGAGCAGATACACTAACATATTTGAATGCACACACCCACCACCCCACAAATGACAACCCCACAATCATTTACTTGTTCGAATCATACCAGTTGTCTTTATAACGCAGTGTCGAGGTCCTGTGACAGACCATGACACACACACCCCCCCCCCACATCACTACTATTGGCTCTTCACGGTGCTTAGGATTCGGATTCTCCTGGATGTTGTCAGTTCAGCTTCCAGTTTGATCATTCGAGCAATTTATGAACATGGGTGGGCGATGAAGTGAGGGCATGGTAGACTCTTTTATTTTAGGAGGATGCAGCCTCTGTGCAGGGGCTCTAATTTTCATTGTCAGTGTAAAGGACATAGAACACGAGGTTTTGGAGCGGGAACACCTGACCCTAGGGCAGCCGTGTCACCAAGGCCTCATGTATCAACACGAGAGAGAGAGACAGAGAGAATGAGGGAGAGAGAGAGAATGCCTCCGAGGGACTTTGACTAATTGGAGGTGTGTGTGTGTGTGTGTGTGTGTGTGTGTGTTGGGGGGGTTAAACTGCTATTGCCATGAATCTCTACGCCTGATACCCTTCCAAACAGAAGCTTTTCAAAAGCCGGGGAACTTTTCTAGTGGCCTGGGTTTGTCGGAGGGGGGGTGGGGCGCATTTACAGTTAGAAATAATGAGGAATAATATGGAGGTCATGAAAAAATATAGAGCCTATTAGTTGGCATGCATTTAAAAAAAGGCGGCAAGATGCGACATGACCCGGAGAGATCAATTTAATAAAAAGGAATTAATTCAATCGTTACTGCAAGCGTCTAATATCAGGGACTCTGTAAACATTTTTATCATATCACAATGCTATCCTTTATTAACCCTCTTAGGGAAGCTGAGCTTAAGCTGAGTTTAATTAGCTCGCCAAATAAACACCCGGGGATGCCCTCTGGTTGAAGGCCCTGTAGACCCACCCCCTCACCACCGGCCCCTGTCAGGGGGCCCATCACACCCCACGCTCTGTAACCGCAGGGGGGCGGCCATATTGTCATTGTTATCAATGGGAACCAAGCGTTGGGTTGTATTTTTTGTCGCTGCTTTTGCATTGTTTTTTCCTCTGCTGTGAAGGTACAGCTCAACTCAGCTCAAACTAACGCTCTAGCTCTCTACAAGGAGCGCGCTCGGTAACTAAGGTACACTTTCGTATTTCTGTTACTATTGTGCGCCCCGCCCTGAATGTCCGTTATTATTGCTCGTATGTGTCCGCTCTTTGCTATGCATCTGACTAGTCTCTCCTTTCATTTTTATTTTTAGTGGCTGGCCCCTTCATGCTCCTCAATGTATTCCCTCTGGCGGCCAGGATATTTCGCATTCTTCGCTTGAAGGGGCCAAGGAGCGGATCTCCAGGAAAGCCGCTTTCTTCGCTCTATATTCGCATCAACCAGCATCCCTCTCTCTCTCTCCAAATGTCCCTCTCTGTCTCTCTTCTCCTTGTCTTTCTCTCTCCCTCTCTCACCCCTCTCTCTCCCCCTTCTCTCTCCTCATCCCTCTCTCTCTCTCTCTCCATCCTCTTTGTCTCTCCCCTTCTCTCTCTCTCTCTCGCTCTCTTGCGTGTCTGGTGTGTGCTCTGGTTGGTGTTTTGTTGGGTGTGTGTGTGGTGTGTGTGTGTGTGTGTGTGTGTGTGTGTGTGTGTGTGTGGGTGTGGGGGGGGGGGGGGGCTGGGTTTTTTTTTTCGTGCGGAAGATGCTATGTTACGCGATGCTAATTAAGCTCACATTCAAAGCTTCTGCTATCGTGTGTCAGCTGTCATCCCGGGTGATTCAGGAGGAGTATGGCGTCGTGGATCGAGACATATTTGTGTACTCACATGGAGTTCTGGGTCGGGGGGGTGGGGGGTGCGTGGGGGGAAGTCACTAATTGAACTAATTGGGAGATCCTACACAAAGTCTGTGTACATCCAAGTGGAAAGCTAAATGTTTAGGCCACACAGCATCCTACATTAAAATCATGTTACAGTGGCGATAGAGAAACATCTCCTCTTAAGATAATAGATGCAACTTTAATTTACAAACAAAAAAATGTACTTTAATATGATGTTAGGTTGTGGTTAGCAGCTATTTAAACTGTATTTAATTGCATTAAATGAAAAACAACATTGACTTTGCATTAATCTATTTTGGTCATAGATAATCAGCGCATTTCAATTCAAAATTGGTATGAAACAAGTTTGGCTTCAACGTATTCAAAGTTAAAGCCGCTAAACTTAATATTGCAACGAGACAGATATCGCTATGATCAAATATATATTTTTTATATATACTGTATATACAAAATCAAATCAAACCTCATAAAATAACGCATTTCCAATGTATGTGTCAGCCTGTCGAGGTAAAAGGTAATAAATACAGTTTTGGAGGCACTATGACAAGCCAAACACCCCCCTCCCCCCCCCAAAACCACCACCCCACCCCAACCCTCGCATATTTTTAAGTAAAAAAAGAAAAATATCTGAGATTCGGAGGAAATTTACATTCCCCCGCCTCAACAGACCAATCCTCCCTCCCTTCAGTCATTGCATTATTCACTGTGTGTTCATTTCCTGTTGATCAGATTGACTGCTTGATGTATTCCCCCAACTTGACACAGTGATGATGATAAAACACTGGCAAATTTACTTATACTGGTGACAGACAGCGATTTAGCGGGGAAATGAAGTCGTCTCGACCACAATGCCACGTTACACAAGGCGAGCGAGCAAATAATCACCGCCACTGTCTGTTTAAATGATTTTTTTAGACCCGTTTTTAAAAGGGAGGGCCTTTGATGTGATAATACTAATTCCTGGCCTCCAAGAGGAACACGGGATGGAAAAAAAAGAAGAAGGGGAAATTATTCCGGTATTAGGGTGTCAGTCAATCCGGTCGGCCACCTCTCTTATTAACCGGTAATGATTGAGCCTCAGTGTACGGAGCGTTTGATTTCAAAGGAGCCCCGCGGACGCTTTAATCTTATTGTGTTGTCACTCATGGAAAGTATAATCAATTTAAAGTAACTCCAGTGTGAATGAGTATAATAGTTTGTTTCAGGTTCATTTCCTATTTTTTCCCCCCCCCCCCCCCCCAGGAAACAGGTCTCAAAAGCAAAAAAACCCACCCACACACTGCTTCATTTGCATTAACCTGACATTAACTAAAAACGTGTTTTAGTCGTTAAAATATGGTATTGACGGTTTACCCGACTGTATATTAAAATATAAAGCATACATTATGAATACTGAATGAATATATATATTTTTTTTATGGAATAAATTAGCCGCAGCACCCCACAATGAACAATCAACTGAAAGCGTGGGCAGGGTCAGGAGACTCTCCTTGTCATTATACCTTTTCAATAAAGGTGTCTTTAGAATGATTCTAAAGAAGGGTAGACGTAGTTGTACATTAAGTTGAAACACGTTATGTAACGACATCATATTCATTATCTTTGTATGCCAACAAAGGAGGCTTGGTTATTCGAATGGCACACCTATATCTAAATGTGCTGATCACTATATGATAATGTAGTTTAACAACAGCAGAGACACGACATGAAGAGATAGTGGGGACATGTGTCCAGTTTAGTTTATTAGTTTATTTTGACTTATTTGGACATTATTAGTTTATTTGGCGCTTGCAATGGCTAATCACGCTCACACCCGGTGGTATAATAGGAGCCCTTTAAGTGTTGCTTTAAAGATATTGAGGGCTGGTGCATTTTCTATGGGTGTATTGATTCCCATTTATCTGCCGCTCTGACTGAAAATGCTGACTGGCCAACAGTCGCCTCTGCCAATGTACGTGTCTTAACCTAATAGCTGGGGGCGTTGATTACCTTCCCAGGTAAGATTTCAAATTGTCCACTGCTTGGCTGTTGTGCTAATGGATTATTGTCTTGCAGAGTGTCTTGGGTTTGATTGCTGCTGTCTGGTGGCATTGTTGCGTTACCAACAATAAGGTAACACAAAGGTAACTGTACTGTCCTCTTTTCTTAGAGCATCGTTTTCCTCCAGAGGATACAACCATCATTACAAGGGGGACGATCATAACGTTCATGGCTGTGTCCTTTTAGCAGCTCCACGAATGTCACTGTTGACCCCAAATGGGAGGAAGCAGTTGGGATCAAGGGAAGCAGATCTATTGGGTTTTGGACAGGAATACCTCAGACCTCGGACCTGGCTGTCCAGTAGTAGCGGCGGGAACTTTGGCTCTTCCCAGAACCTCAATGCGCAGGATGGTGCGCAAGCTCCGGCAAAGCGTTTGGTGCCGCCTCTGCTTCCTACGTGGCCAAAGACAAAGGAGATAGAGAGTCCCCTGGCCATTCGGCTCACTGGGCCCAGGCTGCTCCTTTTTTGAAAGCCTCTCACAGGAGACTCCTTCCCATCAACTTACTGTATAGCGTTCAATCTGAGGGTGCAGGACACGGCCGAGCCAGGTAGCTGCACTCTCAATACTCCTATGATGTCCCCCACACACACACACACACACACACACAGACAGACACCTCACCTCCACTCCCATTTGTAGCGGCACCCAACAAATCTATCATGGGTCGGGATCGGCTGAAGGGAAATGCGGATTCCATTCCACTCGTGGGTGCCTCACCACCTCCACCCACCCCACCCACCGCACCCACCTTCCATTCTTAATGGGCAGCCATCCAGAGAGAATGAAATGATTGATTTTTGCCACCCTGAATGAGGAGAAATGAATGGAGAGGCGGTGTTGAAAGCAGGGGAGGGGGGGGGGGGGGGGGGGGGGGGGGGGGGTGGGGAGGGGGGGGAGGGGGGGGGTGGGGGGGGGTGTGGGGGGGGGGGGGTGGGGGGTGGGAGGGGGGGTTGGGGGAGGGCTAAATTCCAGTAGTTAAAGTCCGAGCAGGGGGGCTTAGGGGCGTCTGCGATGCGGCATAATCCCAGTCCACGGGGCTAGAGGTGGGGGTGGGGGGGGGGGGGTGTCTGGATAGACGCTGAAAAAAACACAGTATGGTATGAACTGGGGAATAAAAACTAAGAAAAACTATGTATGTGCATGCGTGTATGTATGTATGTATGTATGTATGTATGTGTGTGCTGTGTGTGTGTGTGTGTGTGTGTGTGTGTGTGTGTGTGTGTGTGTGTGTGTGTGTGTGTGTGTGTGTGTGTGGTGTGTGTGTGCGTGCGTTCTGTGTGTGCTTGTTACTATGTATTGATGGCGTTGTGGGAAGTGCAAAGGTGGGTGTAGCGCATGTGTGTGTGTGTGTGTGTGTGTGTGTGTGTTTGGTGGGGGGGGGGGGGGGGGGGGGGCACAGGGGTGGGGGTTAGGGTGGGGGTGGGGGTGAAACTGTAACTGTACTGTTTCCTGTCGCTTGGGACATCTCTGTCACTTTGGATCTGGAGCAAGACAAGCCAGCCCTAATTTAATCTGACTTTGAATGGCTCTGTATCACAGGGTATAAAAATACTGCCTTGCACAAAAGACCCAGGGAGAGGGGGGAGGGGGGGGAGGCGAGGGGGGAGGCGAGGGGGGCGAAGCGACTCAAAAGTGTCACTCAATATTCCACGGAGCCTGTCATCACATTTCTAATGCTTTGTGTTCTTTATTTTTTTGTCAGTATTATTATTATTATGATGTATTATTTTTTTTGGTGTATAAATATGACGGAACAATAGGTTGACTGTAAATAAATAAAGACGCGCGCCACCGTGGGGCTGTTAGGATGGTTTGATGTCGCGCGGCGAACGTGACTCCGCTAATAGACAGAGATACATCTAGGGAGTCTCTTCATCTTGTTCAGAGAGAGAGAGAGAGGGAGATAGGGAGGGAGAGAGAGAGAGGGAGAGAGAGAGAGAGAGAGAGAGAGAGAGAGGAGAGAGAGAGAGAGAGAGAGGTAGAGAGAGAGAGAGAGAGAGAGAGGGGGAAGAGAGAGGAGGAGAGAGAGTAGAGAGAGGAGAGGGGAGGAGAGAGAGAAGAGAGGAGGGAGAGAGAGAGAGAGAGAGAGAGAGGGGAGAGATGGAGAGGAGAGAGGAGAGAGAGGGAGGAGAGAGAGAGGAGAGAAGAGAGGAGAGAGAGAGGGGAGAGAGGAGAGGAGAGAGAGAGAGAGAGAGAGAGGGAGAGAGAGGGAGAGAGAGAGGGAGAGAGAGAGAGAGAGAGAGAGAGAGAGAGAGAGAGAGAGAGAGAGGAGAGAGAGAGAGAGAGAGAGAGAGAGAGAGAGAGAGGAGAGAGAGAGAGAGAGAGAGAGAGAGAGAGGAGAGAGAGAGAGAGAGAGAAGAGAGAGAGAGAGAGAGAGGAGGAGGGAGAGGAGAGAGAGAGAGAGGAGGGAGAGAGAGAGAGAGAGAGAGAGAGAGAGAGAGAGAGAGGGGGAGAGAGAGAGAGAGAGAGAGAGAGAGAGAGAGAGAGAGGGAGAGAGAGAGAGAGAGAGAGAGAGGTCTTTCGTTTCCTCGGGGCAGACGCGCCAACCGCCTGACAGCCGGGAGCTGCAGCCCCAGCGTAGCAGCCGCGGCTAAGCTAATTACCTCGCTTTGACACCGTTTAGCGTCTCTCGCTCGCCACAGAAAGAAGAGCCCTCGTATATTTTCCGAACCACCGCCGCGGCAGCTATTGTGCAAATATTTCCGCGCACCGATGCCAGGCTGCCTCCTTAAAGCGATCGAAAACCTTTGCTTTCTAGTCGCCGACGAAGAAAGGGAATAAAAACAACAATATCGAATTAATAACCGGCGACCTAAACAGTCCGAAAGGGGTGAACGTCGCGTATTTTCAGGCTAATCAACGTCGGCGAATAAAGGCCCAAAAACGTGCGCGTAGACAGAAAGCGTCACGGGGGGGGGGGGGGGGAGGTTACGTGATAGATATTGAGCTTAGCAGATATTGACTTCGGCTGAACGTGGCTAATTTCTGCCAGACACGATTTATCAGCAGGCTTCCTGTGTTTTTTAGCTGACAGTCCCAAACCAGATACTTATAAACGTATCACAGCGTTTTGCACTTGATATACGGGCGAGCGAGTCGCCGAGTGCCAAGATGCGCTCCCCTCCTTCCCTTCCCTTCCCTTCCCTTCGCCGGGAACGAGTCGCTCGTAATGAATGCAGCGCCGACGAGTTCAACCAGAGGATATTGCGAGGTTTTAATATATTCAAGATGATGAATATCCACACTATATCAATTCCGCTGCAATTTCATTTAAGCAGCTCGCAATAAGTGCGCTACATGGCAAATTGCGCACACACACACACACACACACACACATACACACACACACACACAATTGATTTATCTGGTCGTGATGTTATGAATGCCAAGAATCATTCTCGCGCTCAACTTTCCAGTAACAGATATACATAAATGTGTCTGATTTGTCGTATGAAATATGCGTAAAATTGTGAATAAAATGCAACGCAGTTTTAATTATTCGTATGGCATCACATGCTCATGCATCCGGATAAACTATAATATCCATTAGTTTTATTTATGCATATATTTCTTTATTTGTTCATATATGTGATAAGCGAAAGAGTAACAGCATAACTTTATAGCAAATCAAAGGCCATGCGCATATTCAAAGTGACCAGTTACATATCGGCCGTCTTATCGGAGCGGCGAATGCATCCAACAACGGTAAACACTGTGTTTCCTCCGCGCTATCTGCGCTAACATGATGACGGCTAGTCTGTGCTAATCTTGTAAAGTCAACCTTTTAAAAGGAGGCAAGAAGCGTCGGATCGGGTTTGGAGGGAAAGGAAAAAGCTGTGTGTGTGTGTGTGTGTGTGTGTGTGTGTGTGTGTGTGTGTGTGTGTGTGTGTGTTGTTAACGGACGGACAGCTCTGTGCAGGATTGTAGCCACGCTGTATAGGAGCTGCCCTGTCCATATCCAATGTAAGGTTATAGGAATATCATAATCCCTTCTCTGAGCTCCTTTGCGCGCGTTTGCAAGATGATGACTAAATTTCCAGTGTCTTATCACACACTCCCAGGCTGTGGGGAGTGTGTGGTGTGTGTGTGTGTGTGTGTGTGTGTGTGTGTGTGTGTGTGTGTGTGTGTGTGTGTGTGTGTGTGTGTGTGCGCCGGGTTCTGAGGGAGGACCCCAGCATGAAAAGTGCTCGGGATGAGATGATCAGATTAGCACCGGGCCGCTATTGGATTTGTTTGTGCTGGTAGCCGCAATCGGAGTGGAGCAGCCGTTGTTCAAAAATGCCCATGGAGATGCAAAGCCTCCGATCCCTTTACCAATAAGAAAACAAAATCGTCTTGGGTTTTTTTTTTGGTTTGGGGGGTGTTGGGTGGGGGGGGTTCTCCTGCAGGGGCAGGTGGTGTAGTGGTGCTGGCGGCGGTGGTGGTGGTGGTTGAAGTGGGGGTTGGGTAAACAAATGTAACACTGGGTGGGTTGGAGCGATTCACGCAGCGAGACAAGTGTGGGACTGGGACTGGTGGTGGCGGGGGGGGGGGGGGGGGGTACCCTGGAGAAGGCCCTCTGGCTGTCTGGATGGCTGGCTGGCTGGCTGAGTGGCGACCAAGGGGCTCTTGCCTGGAAGGCGGAGGCAGCGCGACGGCTAGGATCTCTTCAGGAGCAACAAAGAAGAAGAAGAAGAAGAAGAAGAAGAAGTAGAAGAAGAAAAAGGGTGGAACTTCCCTAGGCGCCGCCAGACATTGTAGATTCAGGAGCCTTAGAGGATCTTCACGGGAGGAGGAGGAGGAGGAGGAGGAGGAGGAGATACGAGGGGCTGTGCGCCGAGAATGCCTTGAAGGGAGGAAGGAAGGAATAAAGAAAAAAAGTAGTGAGAGAAAAGGGGAGCTATGGATTGTGGGTAAAGGGGTGGGTGGGTTTTTTTTGGTGTGGAAGGCGGGCGGGGGGGGCGGTAGCCACCATAAAGATGAGCCACCCAAACCTCTCTAACAAAAGCCCTTGAAAATGTGCCATTGTTCAATTAGACAGGAGTGGGTTCCGCGAGTAAAGGGATATTTCATAGGAAGGAAATATGCCCTGGACATTCCAATGGCGGCATCCATCACTGTAACGACCGTGGGATGGATTCCTAATGATGATGAAGTAAATACTGCACTGTACTGATGAATGGGGGCCATCTTGGTGGGAATTATTGCCGGGCCCCTGAGACACACACACACACACACACACACAAAAAGCACTTTAAAGGGTTTCCCAATGTGGCAGACAAATAACCGAGAATATATCTTTCTTTCGTTATATACTGTACTTTAAGAACCCCTGTCTGTGTCACCCTTTAAACCTTAAAACTGCCTCCTGTTTCTTCCGATGATTACGATTATTATCAGCGATACTATACCGTATAATATTATCAACAACAACAAAAACAAGGATTAAAATTCAACCGCGAAATCAATCAATTAAGGCAATTTCAAGACGACTCATTTGTCCACTTCATTTACCTCCGTGGGGTCGGTGCTCAAGAGTTTCCCGCCTTGTTGGCTTGTTTCGCTCCCATATGTTTAATTTCGTTAAGTGATGCGAACACTTGCGTTCTGGCGGCCCCCCCCCCCCCCCCCCCCCCCCCCCCCCCCCCCCCCCCCCCCCCCCCCCCCCCCGGCCACTTACTTTGAATGCCGCTTTTCAGACGGCGGACAAAGACGTGGATTTGCTTATATGACATAATACCGCGGCGGCGGCGGCGGTGCACTCCATAACCCCCGGCTGCAGCAGCAGGACCACCACCACCACCACCACCACCAGCAGCAGCCACACCAGCAGCAGCAGCAGGACCTGCCACAGCAGCAGCAGCAGCAGCAGCAGCAGTGGCCGGATCACTTCAATAGAGGCAAAGCCACCGAGTCAGCGCGCCGAGACGACGTCGATAAGGTAATGGCGCGATCAATAGCAAAGATTTGGGCCAGATCTTAATTAAAGAAACAACTGCTGATACAAATGATGTTTCCAATGTATTGATACGGCGACGGGGGGGGGGGGGGGGGGGGGGCAAAAGAGGGGATGGGGTGTAGTAGCAGCTGATCAATGTCCTTAACATTAGCATGCCTTTTCATCATCCGACGAGATCACTCGCTCCCTTCTCCTGTCTCCTCTCCCTATCTCTCTCTCGCTCTCCCCTCTCCCTCTCTCTCTCCCTCTCCCCTCCTCACTCTCTCTCTCTCTCTCTCTCTCTCTCTTCTCTCTCTCTTCTTCTCTCTCTCCTCCCTCTCTCCCCGCACCTCTTTGGATTTGTCCCAGACAATTTAAGTCCACCACCTCCCCCCCCCCGCCCCCACCACACACACACACACACACACACCACCGCACACACACACACACACACACACACCACACACACACACACACACACACACACACACACACCACCTTGCAAGGTGAACTTGAAGGTCTACAAGGGATCCTCTTTTATGCTTCCCTTTCAACCTCCCGTTTCACCTCCCGGGTGAAAGCAGGAGAACCGACAATCAAAGACGCTGTTTAGAGCGGTGACAGGAGTCTAGCACGCCGAGGTTTAGCAAACATCAATTGCTTGTTAGGGGGGGGAGGGGGGGGAATACAAAAGGCGGTACACAATGCAAATTATCACAGAGAAGAAAGAAAAAAAGAGAAAAAAACACAAATAAATGTCTATTTCAATGTGCAGGTTAATGATGTCGACATCATCAAAAGGCGATTTTTTTTTGGTGGACGGTCCCCGTGTGAAATTCTATCTGCTTCCTTTGAGGGCGGGGCCTCCCTTGTGTTTTTTGTTCCCGGGGAATAATAATAATACGTTGAAAGGCGGAGCTTGTCACGACTTAGAAAAATGAACGCGCACACATAGTCAATCTCTTATGCAGAAAACAGGACGAGACAAGCTTCTGTTATCAGCCGGCAAACCCTGAGGAGAGAGAGAGAGAGAGAGAGAGAGAGAGAGAGAGAGAGAGAGAGAGAGAGAGAGAGAGAGAGAGAGAGAGAGAGGAAAAAAAAACTAAAACAAACAACCGCAAAAAAAATAAAACCCCTTCAGATATACTGTAGTCTCCTGTGAATGGTAAAACAATAATTATTAAAAGGGGAGTTGAATTGATGGATCCCATTAAAGCGAACACAAAGTCTCCAGAGGGGCCAGCAGCACAAACAGTCCAAAGTCAATAGCGTGATTCCCCAGGTATCCCTGACCAGGACCTAGTTTAAAGAGACATCAATCAGGGACGTCAGTTCCCAGCTAATGAAGCTACGGCAGATCAATATTCAGGATACTACCACTAACTTAAATGAAGAAGTAATGCTTTGTGTCGGGTTAGCGCCGTAAGCCCACCCCCGGCCTCAAAGTTTCCCCCCCCGTTTGACTGTCAAGGTCAATTCTTTGTGGAGTTTACCAGATGCGCCGCTAAATATCTTGCTTGTGGTTGTACGGCTAATGGAGCTCATATTGGAATTCACGTGGTTGTGGTTTTTGTTGATGTTGTGTTCGGCGAATAGAAAAAATATACAGATATTTGATTTCTTTTTGTAATTTTTGCTCAATTTATTTTGCCGAAGGACAATGGTTTGTCTTGTGAAAGCGAGACAATGTACTGACGTTAGTATTTAAATCTCACGGTTTCAAAACGGCCATTTGGGTTTTGATAACTTAAAACATTATTCCAGTAGACAGCTGCTGATAGATGCTAGATTTATTTTTGGTCCAAACAATACAATAACAATACAGTTAATTATATTGTTAGAAGCTGTTTGGAAGACCAGGGCCTGTATATTATTTGCTTTTTTCTTTCAATGGAAGCCGTGGTCGGCGCTTCAAACGCTAAGACCACAAAATATCAAATTCGCTGAGTCCACTTTTGGATGCATATTCTGCCCAAAAAAAATGAAATATCTCAGATTGTTCACTCAACGGCGTTATTTGAGCATTATTTTATGCATCAGATGTTAACGCTACTAAAAGTTTAATCATTCCCTTCCATTATCTTAACGCATGAGATACCTGAAAGCTCCTTAAATCATGTATAAGGCCTTCTCGGTATGTAAAACAGACCCTAAATCGCATTATGTGGAGGAATAGACAATGCGTTACTCTTGTGTTTTTCCAATACCTTCAGACAACCACAGTTATGAAGACAAGGTTTATATATCTTTAAAGACAACATCGGGGTGTACACATTGTGCTGTAATGCACCGCTGACATTGGTAGACGAGTCACAGACACATTTTTATAGTTTATTCTTTCCTTCATAAAGCAAGTTTATCCTAGAAGAGAGAGAGGGGGGGGGGGGAATAAATAATATTTCAAGTGCATCTACAAGCAACAGCAGGATCAAGTCGACTTGTCCTGCGAGAGAACATGTCCGCCATCTTCCTCTGAAGAAAAACCCCGACCGCCAAAGTCTCCGCAGCGATCCGATCAACGTCAAAATGGTCGACTCGGGGGGGTTCAGAACGTAGCTCCTCACCGGCGGATGGGACCTGTGTGTGTGTGTGTGTGTGATTGTGTTTGTGTGTGTGTGTGTGTGTGGAGTCCAGAATGTGTTTGTGTGTGTGTGTGTGTGTGTGTGTGTGTGTGTGTGTGTGTGTGTGTGTGTGTGTGTGTGTGTGTGTGTGTGTGTGTGTGTGTGTGTGGAGTCCAGAATGTGTGTGTGTGTGTGTGTGTGTGTGTGTTTGTACTCTAGATGTCTTCTAATCACCCTGGTTGACCAGACACGGGGGGTGGCGATAGCGGCCTTATCACACTGAAGGGGGCAAGTCAACCATGTGCATCCACTGGTGCAACTCTATCGCTGTCCCTGCTTTGTCAAGGGCCTGATTGGTCCTTTATCGTGAACATATATATATATATATATATATATATATACTGTATATGTTTATTTTTGTATATTTTTTATATATATTTTAGATATATATATCTCATTTTAATACATAACATGCTAATCAGTATGATGTATGCTGAATACACTTAGTGCGTGATTGTAGTTTCGCCGTTATTTGCGTAGTACACAACAAATACACACAAATACACGCATTCTACTCTAATGTCGTAGGAATTGTATAGACAGAGTATGCCGAGTTATGATGTTGCCTGCAATGTCAATAAATAAAAGCATATCACTCACAATGTTTGTGCCTCATATCTTCCCGTCTGTCATCGCCAACTTGAATTAAAAGTAAATATATTCTGCATATATTAACATCTTACAACAACATTACTGACTCCTCCTCCGTCTTTGGAATCAAACTTCTGTCGGAGCCTCCGTTCTCTGTGTTCTTCCAGATCATTTGCGACTTGAGACTTATACAACACGTTAGTATTATTATTATTATTCTCCTTAGGTGACTTTAGATCAGTTGGAATTGAAATGAGCTATTTCTTCTTCTTCTTCTTCTTCTTCTTCTTCTTCTTCTTCTTCTTCTCTGGATTGCAGGAACACGCGTCATATAACAAAACGCCACGTTGTTTACCGCGTGAATATGAAACAGGCTTTGGAGCGCGTCGCTTCAAATAATATAGAAATGTATCCGAGTTGTCTTTGAGTTATACGAAGGATTTATCCCCAAGTTGCGATACTTTTTCTTATTATTTTTTCGCTCGCCATTATTTACGTATTCATGGATTCTTGATCTTCTGAAAAGCGCTCGACGCACGAATCGTCAAGTGCCAAAAATGGAAATGGTGGCGATAGTTAAAATGCTAAATTATATTCTGCTGTGTTTCGGGCGCAGGGAGAAAATACGCTCGCTATCTATTATTTATCTTAAATTCGTCCGGCCCCCCTTCACCGCGTGGCTATTAGAAGTGTTGATCCTCCGGCTATTTTGTCCGGCGCCATCAGCTGTCCTTGTTTCTCCTTACAAAGCCATCTTCTCTCAGCTGGCTTCGCCGTGCGAGATAGATTTTTCCCCCCCCCCGCACATTTGCATGCATATTCTCCACGTATTTGGCCCCCCCCCTCGTGTCAAAAATCGAGCCCACGGGATAACACCGCATTTAATGATAAATGTCGTCTCCGAAATAATAACGTATGCAAGAAACTTGGAATGACATGAATACAAAAAGAAAAGAAAACGAAAAGAAAAAAGGGGGCCGATCGCTAGGGACTCCGGCTGCCTCCTTTGAATGGCTAAGCCGGGGCGCTACCCGGAGCTCCCCCGATCCGACGCGTTCCCGTAGTCGACGGGAAGGTGTTGATTCTGAGGGAGCGAATTAAGCCGCGAACAGGCGAGATAATGTGCCTGTGATCAATTAACACAGACACAAGGTGTAAGGGGGTTCGCTTTGAAACTTTGAGTGGCGAGCGGGAGCAATAGGCCTCATCCTCCTCCTCCTCCTCGTCCTCGTCCTCCTCCTCCTCCTCCTCTAGCGCACCCTTTCCAGTTGAGCAGTGGTAATCATTTCCGCGGCGAGGCTTCTGAAGGCTGCAGCGAAGCCGCGCTCGGGAGTATGGATTTTGCCCGAGGACCCTCCCGAGGCAACGGGCTGCCGAGTCAAACATGCTCACAGCAGCCCTAATCTGACTCCAGGACATTGACTCGACATGAAAGCCTATGTCTCTATATTTTCGGCACATTTGCTTTTTTCTCACAGGAGAGAGAGAGAGAGAGAGAGAGACAGAGAGAGAGAGAGAGAGAGTGTTTTTTCTTCTTCTTCTTCTTCTTCTTCTTCTGCCTTTTTTTTCCGCTTAATGAAAGCCGTCAGGAAGTGTTGAGTCAAGTTAGGATCAGCGTTGAGTCCGGGATCCGCGCTGTGAACTGTGTGCCGTGTTGCTCTGGCACAGCCTCTGCTTGGGAAGTGCGAACCCCTAAATGAACAAGATGGCCGTGTTACGGGGAGGATTTTTATTTGTTTTTTAATCTTAGTTACAAACAGACACAAACAGTAATAGTGTAATCATATTTACAAAAACAAAACCTTCTTGAGCAACAAAATGTAATGATTAACATGTTAGTTATGCTGTTAATGTGAGCAAATTATTAAAGCAGTGTATAGAGCTTATTCTAGATTTTACATTTTAGTGGTTTCCGTTTCATATTTTACTTTGTACATTTAAGATCATTAACACATTTTTTAATTCTAATTAACTAACAATTAAAAACATGACCACCCTGTCTCTCATACTAAAATAAATGTTCAAAAGTAAACTATATATACGATACAAAAATGCAAATCGGATCTGGGGGTCGGCCTCCCCCCTCGCCCCTGGGTTGCACTTTAAACGAGATATTGAATTTGAGCGGCAGCTTAACATAGGTGCCTGTCAGCTTACTGCCGCTGGTGGGTGGTGGTGGTGGTGGTGGTGGTGGATGGTGTGTCCAGGCCTCGCACACCCAACTGTGTGGGCATTCATCTTGCTCTCAGACAGAAGCCTGCCGACACCAGAGGAGGTGGTGGAGGAGGTGGAGGAGGTGGAGGAGGAGGTGGTGGTGGTGGTGGTGATGATGATGTATCTGTGAAAGGGTGGACTTGGAAGTAATATGATGTACGTTACCTTATAAAGAGCCAGCCTCCACGGTGGAGGGGGAGGGTTCAAGCTGGGCCTGGGCGGATTTAGCAGCCCCCCCCCCCCCCCCTTCACGTCTCTCGCTCACTTCCACTCACTTTCTCTCTCTCTCTCTGTCTCTCTATCATCCCTTCTTTTCTCTTTGGGGTTTGTCAGGGAGAGAGAGAGAGAGAGAGAGAGCGAGAGTGATTGTGAGTGAGTGTGTGAGAGAGAGAGAGAGATCTGCCACTATTTTCTTTTCGATTAACTGACTGATGGCGCCTTCTCCTCACTGCACATCATCCACACCGCATGGCTCATGGCAGATACAAATCACACACACACACAACACACACACACACACACGACAGCACACACACACACACACACTACACACAACACACACACATGCACACACAGTGGGCCAAAACAGACTATTGGATTCTCAGCGTGGAAAGGCTTCAGGTGCTTTCATCTCCCCCCACCACCAAAAAAAAATATCTATCGATGTATTTGTACGATATTTTGTACTCGACGATGCTTATTCTCAAAGTACTACGGAGTTGATATATAGACGAGTGGTGTGTGTGTGTTGTGTGTGTGTGTGTGTGTGGCGCGAGACAGGAAATCAAACACCCTCTGTAACCACGGCAGCGAGACCAACGGCAGCGATTCGGGGCGCGGTTCGACACGTGTTTTCCGACGACGTAACGTAACACAACGTGTTGTTACTGTTGGCCGCCGCGACTTTTGAAACGCTCCTCGACTTCTCGACTTTCGGCCAAAAAAAAAAAGTAACATCGGACACGTGCTTCCCGAAGGATTTATCGGCGTTAACCAGACGGAGCTAGACGATATTAAATGGCACCTGAATTTCCCGACCTCTCGGCCTCCCCACCTCTCCCTATTACATGTCCTCCGGTTCTGGGAGGCCTCTGGGGGGACCCAGCAAACCCTGCGATGGTCGGGTTTGTGGGGGCCCCTGGTCGAGTTACCCCGAATCCTGAACTGTATGCGCCCGCCCCCCCCCCCCCCCCCCCCCCCCCCCCCCATCGGTCCGCCTTCCACCTTCGGGGCTTAGCGTCTTATACTGTCATAATCCCCCCACGATTCCCGGGGCCCGCCATGTTGAGGAGCCGTCCGCCAATCAATCACCGCCGCCGCCGCCCGCCCAGCCCACCCCACCCACCCCCCCTCCCCCGCCCGACCCGCCTCCTCGGCCTCCCCCCCCCCCCCCCCCCTCCCCGCTGGCCGCTCATGTGCCAAACAACTATTAGGTTATTGAGAAATTCACCACAGATGTCATCCGCAAGATGGATGTCCCCGTTCTGATGTGTGCGGAATGGAATCCGAGTGCTGCCTGAAAGGCGATATAGTCGGCAACGCAGCGAGAAAAAAACTGAGAGAGAGAGACAGAGAGAGATACAGAGAGAGAGAATGTATCTCTCTCTGTCTCTCTCTCTCAGTTTTTTTCTCGCTGCGTTGCCGACTATATCGCCTTTCAGGCAGCACTCGGATTCCATTCCGCACACATCAGAACGGGGACATCCATCTTGCGGATGACATCTGTGGTGAATTTCTCAATAACCTAATAGTTGTTTGGCACATGAGCGGCAGCGGGGAGGGGGGGGGGGGGGAGGCGAGAGGCGGGCGGGCGGGGGAGGGGTGGGGTGGGGGGGTGGGCTGGGCGGCGGCGGCGGCGGTGATGATGGCGACGGCTCCTCAACATGGCGGGCCCCGGGAATCGTGGGGGGATTATGACGTATAAGACGCCAAAAGCCCCGAAGTGGAAGGCGGACATGGGGGGGGGGGGGGGGGGGGGGGGGGGGGGGGGGGGGGGGGGGGGGGGGCGGCGATACAGTTCAGATTGGGTAACTCACCAGGGGCCCCACAAACCCGACATCGCAGGGTTCGCGGGTCCCCCCAGAGGCCTCCCAGAACCGGAGACATGTAATCGGAGGGTGGGGAGGGGGAGAGGCGGGAAATTCAGGTGCCATTTAATATCGTTAGCTCCGTCGTTAACGCGATAAATCCTCTCAGGAAGCACGTGTTCCGATGTACTTTTTTTTTTTGCCGAAAGTCGAGAAGTCGAGGAGCGTTTCAAAAGTCGCGGCGGCCAACAGAAACAACACGTTGTGTTACGTTACGTCGTCGGAAAACACGTGTCGAACCGCGCCCCGAATCGCTGCCGTTGGTCTCGCTGCCGTGGTTACAGAGGGTGTTTGATTTCCTGTCTCGCGCCACACACACACACACACACACACACACAGACACACACACACACGCACACACACACTCGTCTATATATCAACTGCGTAGTACTTTGAGAATAAGCATCGTCGAGTACAAAATATCGTACAAATACATCGATAGATTTTTTTGGGGGGATGAAAGCACCTGAAGCCTTTCCACGCTGAGAATCCAATAGTGTGTTTTGGCCCACTGTGTGTGCATGTGTGTGTGTGTGTGTGTGTGTGTGTGTGTGTGTGTGTGTGTGTGTGTGTGTGTGTGTGTGTGTGTGTGACTGTGTGTGTGTATGAGCTCTGAGGTGCTAATGAACTGTTACCCACTGAAACAACAAGACAGAGAGACAGAGAGACAGAGAGACAGAGAGAGAGAGAGAGAGGGGCAGACAGATACAGACATATGCAGATAGATACAGACACACACACACACAGAGAAAGAGACAGACAGACAGACAGACAGAGAGACAGAGATAGGCACAGAGACAGACATATACAGACAGATGGACACAGACACATACAGACAAATAGACACACACAGACAGACAGACACACACACACACACAGAGACAGACACACACACACACACAGAGACAGACAGACAGACAGACACAGAGACAGAGACAGGCAGACAGATAAAGACATATACAGACATATACAGACATAGACCGACAGACACACACACACACAGACAGACAGACAGACACACACACACAGAGACAGACAGACACACACACACACACACACACACACACACAGAGACAGACACACACACACACGCAGAGACAGACACAGAGACAGAGACAGACAGATATATGGAGACATATGGAGACATATACAGACATAGGCCGACAGACAGACACACACACACACACAGACAGACAGACACACAGAGACAGAGAGAGGCAGACAGATAAAGACATACACAGTATATACAGACATAGACAGACATCTACAGACATAGACCGACAGACACACACACACACACACAGACAGACAGACAAAAAACTAACAGAAAACAAACAAACATACAAGCCAACCAACAACAGCAACAACAACAACACCAACGACGAAAAAGAAAGTCAGTCTGTCCACAAGCCCGTTGAGTCGACGCAAAACACAAATAAATAATAACAGAGGGAGATGCTGCTTCAAACAATGATATCATTATGTGCATGTCTGTATCAAAGCACACGATTGGCTATTTGCGTCCCTCGCTGGCGGGGAGCTGGACCACATGGCTTGAGGTAAGCCACGTTCCACAACTCCAGTAACCTCTGGGTTACACAGCTTCCTGTACATATCCTCTCAAAAATATCCTCGCCGTCCTCGTTTGATCACAATATGTTTTGCATTTTATCGCCGCCCCCCCCGTGTGGTCTGTGTGTTAAGAGTTAAGAGAGAGAGAGAGAGAGAGAGAGTGCGAGAGTGCGAGCTTGAGCACCAGAGAGAGAGAGAGAGAGAGAGAGAGAGGGGGAGAGGGGGTGAGGAAGAGAAAAAGGCCTGCATCGCCACTGTTTATCAAGCCACGGCAAATCCAATTAGCCTGTGGCCGGCCCGGCGACCCTATTAACCTGCTCAGCTGCGGTGGCACTCCACAGCTCCTGCCAATATCTCATTTCTCCCGGACCGAGATAAGATCGGCTCGAGATATTCAACGGTGGGGGGGGGGGGGGTGTGGGGGTGGTGGTGGTTCACTTCAGTTCCATCTCACACAGCTGCAGCTGCACCCCCCCCCTTGCCTCTGCTGTCGACTCACCTCTCTCCCTCTCTCTCTCTCTCTCTCTCTCTCTCTCTCTCTCTCTCTTTCGTACGCCCCCCCCCCATTCCGTGCTGTCTCTTTTTTTTGCTGTCCTGCTGTCTCCCCTCCACCTTACCTTACCTTACCTTACCCCTGCTCCCACCCGTTCACTATCTCCCTTCTCTCTCTCTGTCTCTTTGTCTTTGACTGCTCTTCTCCACCCGTCCCCTACTCCTCTCCTCTACCCTTTTTTTCTCCCTTTATCTCTCTC
>PIJE02001759.1:52500-57500 GCA_002895965.2 Coryphaenoides rupestris
ACCACCTCACGACACACACACACACACACACACACAGCCAGCCGGCGAGCCCCCAGATCAAGATGGGGGATTAAATGGAATATTATCTGTATTTCAGCTTCTATTTCCGAGCTGCAGAAAACAATATACACACACATACTGTATATGTATATGTGTGTGTATATTTGTGGTCAGTGGATTAGCAAAACACACACACATATATACAGCACTGTATGTGTCTGTGTGTGTGTGTGTGTGTGTGTGTGTATATATTGCTTGCTGTATATGCTGTGTATATCTCAGAGCAAAATAATCCAAAAGTATATGTGGATGCCAGGTGACATTGTATTAGTGAGTGCGTAAGGTACACACACACACACACACACACACACACACGCGCACACACACTCTCTTTAACACTCAGTACTTTTAACACTCAATGCATTTGGGAAAACCTTACGTGTCGAAACCTTTCAGCAGTGCTCGTCAAGTCTAGGAACGAGAAAATTGGAAACAAACTGGGGTCTGTAGTACCGCTGCGAAGGATCTGTAACATGAGGATCTGAGAACTGCTGGCTACTCTTTACAAATCCAAATTCAATGCTTCCTTTAATAATACAACAACAAAACTAACACATTTGTGTGTCTTTTGTTACGACCTAAGTCTGCTTTGTTTTTGTTGCAACGATTTCAGTGATTTTCCTGAAAGTCCTGCCTTGTGCTGTGGTTTCTATGGCAGTTAATTGGTTAATTGGTTAATTTGTTAATTGGTTAATTATGAGGTCATGTTGTGTTGATTGCTTGGGCAGGTGGCGGATGGTACAGTATATTAACGCCGGCGTTCGCTTGCCTCTCAGTAACGTCACGTGCGTCTCGTAAGTTTAGCTTTGAGTTGTGTTGTTTTGTACGATTACGACGTGAACGTGTGTCCTTCTTCTCGCACAGCGCGGCGAAAAGGGAGAGGTGGCTGCCGGCTAGCGGTGGCGGCGGCGGTGGCGGCGGCGGTGGCGGCGGCTAGCTCGCTACGTGTTTCCACACATCAAACATTTATTCAAGTCTCCAGGTTTGACCCGGCTAAGCTCCTTCTTCCCGTGTACTGTACGTCTGCATGTATTTATTTCTTTATTTATTTACTCGCAATTTTCCTTTTTTCCCTTTTTTTTCTCCGACATTATTCCTTCTTTTAGGACCGACCAACGGAAAAAAAAAAGACATCGGCCGAATTTTCGCGCGGGGGGAAATTTCGCTATCCCCCCACAAAAAAAAAAAATGATATATACAAAATTTAGATATGCAAATGCACCTCAAAGGCTGCGGCGATTGGAAAGGGATGCGGCATTGCCTCAAAGCCACATACTCCAAAGCTAAACAAGATTAGGAAAATTGAATCATTTCAAAAGCTGTGGGCTAGAATGTAAACTGGTTAGCATTCTAATCCTGCGGGCCAGGTGACCGCGCGCTACGTGTACGTACAACACGGCGGCCGGAGAGGCGGCGGCGGCCGCGTCTGTAGCGTCCGCCGTGGCACCGTGGCACCGTGGCTTTTTGAATTCAAAAAATCCTAACCTGAGCCGTAATCTACCTGGAAAAACCCGGACGTCTTCCGTCTCCCGCCGCTCCGTCAGAAGTTCTTCCCCCGACTTATTTCTTTATTTCTTTATTTTTTTTGCTAATCCACTGACCGCAAATATCATTCCAGCTTATGTTTCTCATTCTTTTCCAGACTCTGTTCTCTCTCTCTCTCTCTCTCTCTCTCTCTCTCTCTCTCTCTCTCTCTCTCTCTCTCTCTCTCTCTCTCTCTCTCTCTCTCTCTCTCTCTCTCTCTCTCTCCATTACCAGATGTTGCCTGGGGAGGATTTGTTCTTTTATTCATGTTTTTTTGCTTATTGTTTTATTGTTTTTTTCTCATGCTTCGCCATTCTAATAAGGGGCTGACAGTGCTTCGCTTTTGTTTTGTGGTTTTAAGAGTTATTTATCGAATGAATAATTCAAAAATGTATAATGCATTAATGCGTCTCACGCGAATGAAATGCATTCATTTGTTGTTTTTTTTAATCATAATCAAGGTTAACGGTCGGGACTTTCTCAAATACTGTGTCTCACCGAGTTAAAAAAAAATCAGAAAATCCTCGTACTTTGCTTTCGCCAACACTTTGACATTAAGCACTTAAGCGATAAAAACACATCACGGCCCCGTGCACTCGCTCTATGCATGTACTGTGTGTGTGTGTACGGTCCTGTAATCATCATCGGTTTGGAATCGAAAAGGCCGTAATAAAAAATGACCCGAATCAGCCCACCAATCTGTTTTGGGGAACATTACTCTGTCATAATCTGCCAAAAAAATACAATAAAAGAAAAAAAACCCACTTCCCAGACTTATACGCACATAACTGACCATCAACAGAAGAATTAGCTTTCAGAATCAGAAACAGCTTTATTGCCTTCGTTTCTTTCAAACGAGGAATGTGCTTTTGTGAATAGTATCGTATACAAATTTAAAAAAAATTCTACAAATTCTAAAAATATACAAAAAATAAGCAATTAAAAGGTGCAATTTAAATATCTTTCTAATGTTTATCTCCACGTCAACAGTATACCCAGTTAGCGCAACGCCAACCGATCTACTTCTTCTTCACACGCCGTCACACAACTCTATGCTATAGGGTCCGCAGCGACGCATCAGCATCAGTCTCTCATTCAGTCATCAGTCTCTCATTCAGTCATCAGTCTCTCATTCAGCCATCCATCCATCCATTCATACCAACTCCCCCCCCCCTTCACCCTAACTATATATAATCAATCATTACATGTTGAGAAGCAGAGACCTCAATGTTCCCTTTCGTGCCGAAAACCCAAACGGAATGGTTTCTTAGTGTTTGAAATAAAAACAGAGAATTTTATCGTCACCGACTGCTATAATACTATAAATATAGTTGCCATTGTGAATAAGAGATGGGTAAAAGAAGGGGATATATTTCCAAGCTTGTGTGTGTGTGTGTGTGTGTGTGTGTGTGTGTGTGTGTGTGTGTGTGATGCTTGTGTGTATGTGTGTGTATGCTTGTGTGTGTGTGTGTGTGTGTGTGTGTGTGTCCATGCTTGTTTGTGTTGTTGTGTGTGTGTGCTCTTATGTCCATGCTGTGTGTGTGTGTGTGTGTTGTGTGTACGGTGTGTGTCCGCTGTGTGTGTGTGTGTGTGTGTGTGTGTGTCATGCTTGTGTGTGTGTGTGTGTGTGTGTGTGTGTGTGTGTGTGTGTGTGTGTGTGTTCATGTTCTGTGTGTGTGTGTGTGTGTTCTATGTGTGTGTGTCCATGCTTGTGTGTGTGTGTGTGTGTGTGTGTGTGTGTGTGTTGTGTGTGTGTGTGTGTGTGTGTGTGTGTTGTGTTCTTATTTTCCCAGGTAATTTACCATGCCCAGGATCCTTTTGAGTTCCTGGAGATTTTCTGGTGGGGGAAGCTCACTGATGGCTGACACTTTAGCTGGATCTGGTCGCACGCCATCTGCGTCGATCACATGGCCCAGGAAGTGTAGCTTTTCCTGTCCCAGCTTACATTTTTCCATGTTCAGTTTCAGCCCAGCGGACTCCAGCCCTTCCATGACCCTCTGTAGGCGCTGGTCATGCTCTGTGATATCTCTCCCGTGGACAATAATGTCATCCATATACACAGCTGTCCCCTGTAAACCCTCCAGTGTCTCTACCATCTTCCTCTGGAATATTTCTGGGGCGCTGCTGATACCGAAAAAACAGTATCTGGCAAAAGGAGTGATAAACGTAGTCAGTTTCTGGCTGGCTTCGTCGAGCGGGATTTGCCAGAATCCAGACGCTGCATCCAGTGAGGAGAACAATGTCGACCCGTTCAGTTCTGCTGTTATCTCCTCTGCAGTCGGCAGGATGAATCTCTCCCTTTTTACAGCTTTGTTTAGTTTGTTGAGGTCCACGCAGATGCGTAGCCTGCCAGTTTTCTTTGGGGCTGGCACCATTGGTGCACACCATTCAGTGGGCTCGCTCACCTTCACTATGATGTCATTAGCCTCCATTCTTTCTAACTCTTTCTTAACTGGCTCCATAAGAGGGATGGGGACCCTGCGCGCTGTGTGTACGGCGTAGGGCTGTGCGTCCTCCCTGAGCACTATTTTAACTGGTTGAGTCTTGAGCAGACCGAACTCACTCGTGTTACGGACTGCATGGACTCTCTTCACTCGGCCCATCTCCTCAATTACTGCTCAGCTGAGTAAATTACTCACCGTTCCCCCTTTAACTACATAGACTTTGAAAGAATAGTCTTTTCCTTTATATGCGGTGTGTGTTGTGAATTGGCCTACACAGTCTAACCGTCCGCCATCCGGGCCCCTCAATACTGTCTTAACCTGGTGCAGATCTCGCTTTGGTTCCAATGTTTCAAAGGCTCTCTCACTCATTACACATACGTCAGCCCCCGTGTCTATTTTGAACCCGACCGGTGTACTTCCAATATGTAACAGTACAGTCCATTGTTCACAGCCTGGGGTTTTACTGACTACTGAGCCCAGAAAGTAGGCTGTATCCTCCTCACTCCTCCACATGTCCTGTTTTCTTACACTTGTGGCATGTAGACTTGGCTGCAGAGCATTTCTCCTCCCTCCTGTGAGTTGTTTTGCCACATCTACCGCACGTCTTACTGTGGTCCTCGTCTTTACCGCCTCTGTCATTGTCTTTGTTCGGGTACTGGCTCCGCCATTTTGTGTATTTTACGTGTCCCTGCGCTACCTCCTGTATAGCGCATGCTCCCTCACCTTGCCGGCGGACTTGGGCTTTCACGTCTTCCAGTTGACGGGCCTCCTGTACCGTCATCTCCAGCGTGAGGTTAGGGATGAGTTGCAGCTTGCGAGACAGCTCTTTATCCTGGATTCCCACCACGATACGGTCCCTAATGTGCTCTTCACGTTGGGCCCCGAAATCGCAGTGCTCCAAAAGCTCATAAAGAGCGCGGATAAATGTCTCTACCCTCTCCCCAGCACGTTGCACCCGCTGGTAAAAACAGG
>PIJE02001759.1:62500-77273 GCA_002895965.2 Coryphaenoides rupestris
CTGCGGCCGGAGAGGCGGCGGCGGCGGCGGCGTCTGTAGCGTCCGCCGTGGCACCGTGGCACCGTGGCTTTTTGAATTCAAAAAATCCTAACCTGAGCCGTAATCTACCTGGAAAAACCCGGACGTCTTCCGTCTCCCGCCGCTCCGTCAGAAGTTCTTCCCCCGACTTATTTCTTTATTTCTTTATTTTTTTTGCTAATCCACTGACCGCAAATATCATTCCAGCTTATGTTTCTCATTCTTTTCCAGACTCTGTTCTCTCTCTCTCTCTCTCTCTCTCTCTCTCTCTTGTTCTCTCTCTCTCTTGTTTTCTCTATCTCTCTCTCTCTCTCTCTCTCTCTCTCTCTCTCTGTCTCTCTCTGTCTCGCTCTCTCTCTCTCCATTACCAGATGTTGCCTGGGGAGGATTTGTTCTTTTATTCATGTTTTTTTGCTTATTGTTTTATTGTTTTTTTCTCATGCTTCGCCATTCTAATAAGGGGCTGACAGTGCTTCGCTTTTGTTTTGTGGTTTTAAGAGTTATTTATCGAATGAATAATTCAAAAATGTATAATGCATTAATGCGTCTCACGCGAATGAAATGGAATGAAATTAAAAAAAATCTGAAAAATCCTCGTACTTTGCTTTCGCCAACACTTTGACATTAAGCACTTAAGCGATAAAAACACATCACGGCCCCGTGCACTCGCTCTACGCATGTACTGTGTGTGTGTGTACGGTCCTGTAGTCATCATCGGTTTGGAATCAAAAAGGCCGTAATAAAAAATGACCCGAATCAGCCCACCAATCTGTTTTGGGGAACATTACTCTGTCATAATCTGCCAAAAAAATACAATAAAAGAAAAAAAACCCACTTCCCAGACTTATACGCACATAACTGACCATCAACAGAAGAATTAGCTTTCAGAATCAGAAACAGCTTTATTGCCTTCGTTTTTTCCAACGAGGAATGTGCTTTTGTGAATAGTATCGTATAAACATTTAAAAAAATTCTACAAATTCTAAAAATATACAAAAAATAAGCAATTAAAAGGTGCAATTTAAATATCTTTCTAATGTTTATCTCCACGTCAACAGTATACCCAGTTAGCGCAACGCCAACCGATCTACTTCTTCTTTACACGCCGTCACACAACTCTATGCTATAGGGTCCGCAGCGACGCATCAGCATCAGTCTCTCATTCAGTCATCAGTCTCTCATTCAGTCATCAGTCTCTCATTCAGCCATCCATCCATCCATTCATACCAACTGCCGCTCACTCACTCACGGCCTGATCGTGCGTCGAGAGTGCATTATCGGTGGCACTCTGTGTGACCTTTCTGCTCTCAAGGTTCCACGCTATATTTGTCATACCAGCGGCGTGGTATGACGGTGACGGTGGTGACGGTGGTGACGGTGGTGGTGGTGGTGGTGGTGGTGGCGGCAGCATCGGGCCATACTCTCGTTTCCATCCTGCCTCTCAAATGACACAGCGGGGGAAACAAACCTCGGGTCAACGCCAGAGTTAAGGTATATTTTGGACACGGATACACCGCTGATTGACAGACCCGCTGTGTGTGTGTGTGTGGTGTGTTCGAGTGTGTGTGTGTTCGAGTTGTTGTGGTGTGTGTGTTCGAGTGTGTGTGTGTTCGAGTGTGTGTGTGTGTGTGAGCGCCTAGGAGGGGCATGCCGCTCGAAAATGCTGGTGAGCCACTGCTACAGAACCGACATCAAGACGATTTGGGTTCGGCGGTTTTTTCGGCGTGCGGTTCGGTTCAGGGCAGGGCAAGGGCGGGGGCATCCCGGTGTCTTTCTCATTAATAATTACAAAATACACCCCGAAACATACTTGACACAGCCCACCGGGAAGGGCTTCTCTTTTCACCGAAGGAGAACCCTCTCTGGTTTACCATTTTGTGGGGGGTAGGACCGTCTGTTATTTCCAGCTAACCATGCAGGCGGTGGGTCTCTCCCGTGGCTTAAGCTTAGCGTGGATCCCTCTGACTAACAGACAGTCGCGGGTGGGAACGGCGGAGTCATGCCGGCTCCTTCTTGCCAGGGGCCACCCGCTGGAAACATCTTCCCTCAGCAACAAATAAAAAGCAGAGTCTGTCGACAGCTTGAAGAAAGCTGTTTGAAACTCACCTGTTTCATGAGCGCTTTGCTCTGCGACGTGGGCTTGTCCTTTCTGTGTAGTTCGTATCCTTTTTTTTGTCTGTGACTTCTGTGTTCTTTCACCTGGTTAATTTTTTAGTGTGTTACTGTTTTATTTATTATTATCATTTTTATATTGTTATTTCCAGTTTTTACTTCTATCCCAGATCTACTTTTTCCTCATTGTGTGCATTTTACAGCAACTTGTCTAGCCCTGGTTCTGAAAGGCGCTTCACAAATAACGTTACTTACTTACTTACGGACTTATTCAAGTGTGTTCCTATGGGTGCGAGTTCACGATAGATGCTCTGCTCAAGGGGAACCTTTTCATCTCCAGCCTAGCGGAGGTTGGGGTGAGTCCAGCGAAGGTAGCGGTGAGATCTGGGTGCAGAAGGCAACATGGAGGATAGACACACTTGGGTTAATTAGCATCTACCCAAATTGAAATGATCCAAAGCTGGGTTGAAAAGTGGCAAAGTTCCCCTTTGAGTCTCACCTGCGATTACCTTGCATTCCCGCTGCTTGCTCTCTGATTGGCCCAGATGGAAACATCATTGATATAATTATCATATATCAAAATGTACCAGAGAGGTACGTACTGTATAGAATTAGTGTGTGCGCTGATAATTTGGGATCCTGTATTGAATTGAAAAGACGGCAAATCAACACCTTATACCTCTTATAGTTGACGATCAAATTCAAAAAGAAACGACGACGATGAAGACGATTTAACATGACGAGAACAAAGGGGACAAGACAGTGAACACGAGAGTCGCGGTATATACTGTAGAGAGTGAAAAAAAAAAAAACGCATGAATAAATAAATAAATGTACAGCCTTGAATTTCACCGTGACGCAAACTGTTTAAGTCGCAGGGCTCCGGACATGTGTTCGCAATCTGTTTCCCCCGCAGTGTGACAGCAACCTGTCACACAAAGTCCCGCCCCTCCTCGTCCACACACTAACCCCCCCCCCCCCCGGCCCACCCCCCCCCCCACTCAACTTTAGCTTTAGCTCTTCTGCGCTCACGGTACCGATTTAGGACGACCACTCGGAAGCCTATTTTGGATTCGAAGTTCGAATAGATGTCACGGTGACGATCTAATCACCGGTTTTTTGTCGGCAACGAAGCGGTAGCCAAAGTAAATTCGTCGCGTTTCTCGTCACCGCGGAAGCGCCCCCGCGATGCACGAGAATATTTTTCGCAAAGATTTTGTGTAGATCCAAGATTCAAGATTGCTTTCTTTATTGCCGTGTACTGTACAACAAAGTACAATGAAATTCGTACTCCCCATTCACTCCGGCAGTATTCTTCGAAACATACGTTCTAAAACAACTCTAAACAATTCGTAATCGTACCTAACAAGTACAGTAAAAAGTATTCTTCTGAACAGTATTCTTAGTACAGTACAGTAACAAAAAATGTAACTCGTAACTAGTAGTTAGTCGCAGCAACGTGTGATGATAAAGTATAATTATCCCACTTATATAAGGTGGGAGAAGGGGGTGGGGTTACTGTTACCTGCACACACACACACACACACACACAAGAATCCGGTCACGCGGGAGCGCGGACAAAAGCGGACCCCCCGGGGGGGGCCGAGACATGTGGCGTTCGCACGACAACTGTCATCCAGTCGACGAACATGTGCTTTCGTTCGCCACGGTGGGACCTGAAGAGTGATCCGTAAACACTTTAATACCCGCCTCTAAAAATAACCCCGCTCACCCGCATGACAGCGAAACACGACCTTCCTCGGCTTCCCTCCGCACGCTAGCCCCGCCCCCCCCCCCGCTGGAAAATACAAAAAAGGCAATGGCGCCAACGTGGCCGAAAGCGTTTCGTCACAAAAAGCCGAGCTCATTGGCTGTTCGGGGGGGGGGGGGGGGTTTGGTTGACTTCATCATCTGTCACATGAGGCGTTGCTCAAATCAAATTCCACCCCGCCGGTCAAACGGTTGACGCTCAGGAGGTAAGAGCGGTAGGGTGTCTGGCGATCGGAAAGGTTGCCGGTTCGATCCCTCCCCCCCGGGCTCCGCCTAGCTTGCAGTACGTGTCGAGGAGGTGTCCCTGAGCGAGACGCCAGCTATAGCGGCTAACTGCTCCTGACGTGTTGGTCGTCGGTGTTATGATTGGGGGGGTGATGAAGAGGATGGACGGAGTGTCGCATTCAAAAGTCGGGCCACAACATTTATCGTGCATAAGCATTAGGACCAGGGTCAGAGTTCACCTTCTCCGCCTGCTGTAACCGGGCGGCTATACAGTATATTGACCCTCGCCAGACACTGACCAATAATGGCCGACCTGCCTGAGTACCTGGTTTCATGGCAACGTCCGAAATTGCGGCCAGGAAGTGTTGGTGGACCGCTTGGTTTTCTGGTGATGAACTCGCTCGCTCGCTGGCTGGCTGTCTGTCTGGCTGTCTGGCTGGCTGGCTGACTAGCTGACTGCGTGGCTTTCAACCCCGCGCTGTGTCTGGCCCGGCTGAGCGCGAGGCTGGCCGTGGCTCTAGCTGTCGCGGCGAGCCCCCCGGGTTGATGTATAATGTGGTCGGACGTGCCGGCGATTAACAGATTGGCAGAACAGTCGCATTCATTTATAACTCCGGCCCCTATTGAGACAAAGCAGCCTGGACCGCACGCAGGCCTATTTGTTGTCGGGGGAATAGGAAATATACCGATTCATACATTGATTTGAATACTGTCGTTCTTAATTTGATTAGATGTTAACTTTTATTATTTGCGTGCTTACTTTGTTGCTTTGGGTTGCTGTAAGAGAAACAACAAATATTTGTCATTGTTCAGCGAGATTCATTGTCATAAAGAGAGAGAGAGGAGCGTGCACCCGTTCTCCCTGCAGAGATCTGCCTCGCTCTCCCACTGCTGCAGGCCCCCGAATGAAGACTCTCCAACTTAATAAACTGCCTCATAAGGAAAGATTAAAGACGGCGTGTCATTTGATTAACCGAAATGGGAACGGCGGGGTGGCCACCGATGGGGGGGGCGGGCGGGGCGGGGGGGGGGGGCGGGGGGGGGGGGGGGGGAAATATAAGCTTTGTGGAGTTAGTGCCTCATTAAAAAAGGAAGCGATCCTGTTAAAAAGAAAAAGACAAAGGGAAAAAAAACCAACAACCCTCCTGGGTGAATGAATTGTCGTCACTGTGAGAGGACGACGGAGACGTAGGAGTTTCCATGTGAAAAGTGATCGCGTCCAAACAGTTTGTAATAATTTGCATGCTCAATGAGGGAAAAGCGTTCCAGTCGCTCCCCCACTTTCTTTTTTCCTTTTTTTGCCTCCCGCTGCCGCCTGGACCCGATCCACCCCCCCCTGTGTGTGCGCCACCGGGCCCCCGCTGTCCCCAAAGTACACGAGTGAAATGAAAAGCCGGCGCTAAATTGTTTAAATATGGTCTAAAGCCTGGTTTACATATCGGGTGAAGTATCCCCCAGCCGTCTTTATTATTATTATTATTATTATTATTATTATTATTATTATTATTATTATTATTCTGCAAAACCGCCCTCAACATTAACCTCGTAAAAGCAATTCCGTAACGGAAATTATCCGAATCTGCGACTGTTTACGCTGTCATAACTGATCAGGGGTTTTGTGCGCGGATGCCGGACGCCGCCGCCAGCCGCCAGCCGCCAGCCGCCAGCCGCCAGCCGCCGCTCTGTTTTCGGAGGCCGTCTTCGCCCCCGCGTACGTTTCCCCTCCCATCAGGGATGTGATGCGTTCACGTTTGTGACAAGGAACAAGAGAAGGAGGAATATAGGAAGGGCTGGTATGTCTGACGTTCCCGGCTATTACAGTAAATACCGTTCAAGTGTCACAACACAAACGTTTGTGTGGGACCGGCGGTCGATTATCGCTGTATCACTGTGTTGCTCGTGAATCGTGTTTAATCCGGTGAAATATAACTCTGTATTATTCATGTGTACAATATAGGAAATGTAGAAAAAAGAAAGAAAGAAAGAAATGTTTTGGCAAACACACATTTGAGCGAGCAAAGTTGAAAATGTTTTTCGATTCTTTTATGCTAAGTTGAGACCTACCGCATTGGCGTCTTTTCTGGATGGAAATCGATTTTTGTTTTTCGCCTAAAGAAAGGAGAAATCCTCCTGTTATCGTTCAACCACAGTGATTTAATAAGTGTGTGTGCGTGCGTGTGGTGTGTGCGTGTGTGTGTGTGTGTGTGTATTTGTTGTCATAAAACACACAATAGCAACACGTTTGAGAAGATACCTGAGTTTGTAAAGCGTGTTCAACCCTGGGACCTGCGAGAATAGAAAATGACAACTCCATTCTAATTCCTCTGCAGCAGTTGCACCATGGCGAGGTACTTCCCTATTGCTCCCTCTCTCTCTCCCCTCTCTCTCTCTCTCTCTCCCCCCTCTCTCTCTCTCTCTCTCTCCTCTCTCTCCCTCTTCTCTCTCTCTCCCCCCTCTCCTCTCTCCCCAGCTACATGTGCAGGGAGATTGAGATTATCCGCTCGCCGAATGAAAACCCCGCCGAGCTCACCTGCTCTTCCTTCATATATTACTCTGGAAATACAAAATCCATTCCCAGATTTCCCGCAGAAAAAAATGTTTCCTTTCTGTCTGTCTGTCTCGCCGCCACACACACACACACACACACACACACAGACACCACACCCCCAGACACACACACACACACACACACACACACACACGGCCGTGTCTGTACTTTATGGTCCCCAAAACGAGATGTCTTAGTTACCGGAATGAAGCAAAACCCTGTCAGTGGACGTTCAAGGGAGGAACCCCCCCCCCAAACACCCACCCACCCACCACCCCCACCCACACCTCCACCCACCACGGCCCACCCTTCCATTCCCTTCCCTTCCCTTCCCTTCCCTCCCTCTCAGTGTGGTGGGGTTAATTTATATTTCCCCAGTTCCTCTTCTCCTCCTCCTCCTCCTCCTCCTCCTCCTCCTCTCCTTTTTGGAAATGGATTGGGAGGAGGGTGTCGCTGCCGGATCATTATCATCGCCGCGCGCCGCTATCATCCCGGCCGGGGACAGCCCCAGCCATCACCATAAATGGGGCCGTTTTTTTTTAAGCGGGGAATATGAAAAAAATAAAAAAAACATATGAATTAAACTTCATAAGCTTATCGGGCGGCTTTGATGTGTAGAAAGGCCCTCGGTTTTTATTTCCACATTAATCCCACATGCAGTCTTATTGCTGCTGCTGCTGTGCACACTTTGATGCATGAAGGTGAGTTTAGAGACTGGAACCTGCCAGGTGTGTGTGTGTGTGTGTGTGTATATATATATTTATATTTATATCTATATCTATAACCTGCATGTTTCACCCATCGCTTCTGCTTTGGGTCTTTCTCAGTCTCTTCCGGGAAAAAAAACCGCGCAACGCAGGGTTTTTTTTCCCCCTGATAATTTCCCCCGACAAAAGGCGAGCAGCGGCGACCGTACGCATTGAAACACCGCCGGCGCGCAAGGGGTCATGTAGCCCGATACCGAATTTCCCTCGGCCCCCTTTGTGCGACCTTAATTGTCTGTCATTTCTGTCCGCGAGCCCCCCTGTCTGTGCGCGCTCCAAATAAAAACCTATGGAAACATGAAAGGTGGAGCACGGTCCCTCACTTTCATCAAGGGATCGCTTTCCGGGGGCCTTTTTCTTTTTTTTTTTTTTTTGTTTGCCCGGGCTTCTTCTTCTGCGCCGGGGCTTGTGTTACGGCGCGCCATCGGAGGTAGCTCTGGTTTCACCCCCGACGCGCTGGCCCATCTGGGTGCTGGGTTAATCTGTCATGGCTCCCAGGCTCCCAGGCAAATTCTTTCGGCCGGCGTGTGTGTGTGTGTGTGTGGGAGAGAGAGAGAGAGACGACGCCGCCGCCGCTACCCCCTCGACTCCCCGCTCGGCTCGCTCCGGAGGGTCTCTCTCTCTCTCTCTCTCTCTCTCTCTCTCTCTCTCTCTCTCCCCCGTCTCCCCACTTATTTATTTATTTTCTTGTTGGTTTTTTTTCAGGGTTGTGGGGGTACATGGCTCTTCTTCTTGTGTTGCCCCTCCCCCCCCCTCGCTCTCTCTGACAGTTGAAGTGAAGGGCGGCGAGATAGAGCGTCTGTCTCTGTCAACGTTGACCTCGTTGCACTCGCTGTGGCAGTTCAAACCAGCCCCCCCCCAAAACCTCAAGCAAAACATGTACCTGTGAATGTGTTTTTTCGTCTTCTTCTTCTTCTTCTTCTTCTTCTTTTTCTTCGTCTCCTTCGTTTTTTTTCTCTCTCTTCTTTGACAGTTCAAAACACCCCTGGGACTCGGGGAGTCACGGGGAGTCACAATAGGCCGGGAGACGCACAGCAGCAGCGGCGACGACGGGGCGCAGATCTCGGAATGTAGATATTTCCAAGTCAAGTCACTCACTGCCACCGCCGCCACGATTGCTTGTTGACTGCAAAGTCGCCACCTCCCTTAGAAGTTTACCTGTTTGTCTTGATCCCAGTCCCGACCTCCGGCGAACCTTGATCTCCTTGTCAGCCCGGTCCTCACCGATACTTCATATACAGTACATACACCGCCATCGCGAAGAATAAATCGTTTTTTCCCCCCCGACAATGACAACGGGGGGGGGGCAGCCGCAGACGCACACAGGACTCCGTGACAGCAGCCGTCACGTTCACCGGGGGTTTGAAGGCGGCTCGGAACGGCGCCTTTTTTTTTTTTCAAACGCGTACTCGAGAGGTAAGAAAGCCGGCGTCTCTCCTTGAAGTCGTCTCCTCGCACACCGGCGTTCTTATTAGTGTCAGCTCGCCGCCGAATAGAGGAGCCTCCCAGCGCCCGCCGCCCCGGGCCCCCGGCGTGGGGCCCTCTCTGCTCTGGCGTCTCTCATGTGTTTATTTGTTTTATCGCGGGACACTCGCTGGCGTACGGAATCCAACTTAATGGATTATTATACGGCCGGATGGTTGTGAGGGAGCCCATTCACGCCCATTCTCACGTCCTTTGCACGTGACAATAATACAATAATACAATAATACAATAATAATGTGATAATACACTTTTTTTGTGTGTGCACCTACACCCACAGTATATCAAGGAACAATATTGTGCAATTAAAAAAGCACATGTTGACATTTTAAACATACAGTCTTACCTTAAATGTCTTCCCCTTTGGGTTCATTTATGGTGTGAAGCTACATGCCCGACTGTATCGGACATATTGGAAGTCTGTATCACACTAAATGTACTGTTTCATAATCTTTTGTAAAAAAATCAATAAAAAAATTTTATTTTTTGATGTATTTCTTTATTTTGTTGAAATGTATTTTGTTACTGGAAAGTTGAGCATGAGAATGATTCTTGGCATTCATAACATGTTATGAATGCCAAGAATCGTCACACAAAAAAGGATATATATATATATATATATATATATATTTAATATGTATATATGATCCTTTTTGTGCAATTTCACTGAATTACTTAAGGCAATGATAAATGGAAACTTTGCCACTTTGCATCATTTCAACGTGGGCAGTCGTATATGCAAATGAACAACGTTGACCTTTCCTCCATGTTGCCTGTTGCACCCGGATCTCCGCGCAACCTTTGTCTCCCGGACGACCCGGACGACCAGATGACGCAAACCTCTGACTCGATGAAGGAGTTGAGGTAATGTGCGGTGCCCCAGAGACGCAGAGGCGTTTCTTAACACCATATCCCCTAATGCATTTAAAAAATAAGGTGGAAAAGTCAAAAGCGAAGTCAACCCCCTGGAAACGTTCCCATTTAAGGGACGTCCAATGCTTTAAGAAACTGATAAAAACTCACCTGCTTCTGAAGCATTTTGTTCTGTCATGTAGGCTTGTCTTTCTGCGTAGTTTTATTATTTTTATTGTCTGTATTTCACCTCTGTGTTTGTGCCCTGGTTCATTTTTATGTGTTATTGTTTGTTTGTTGTTTTTATAGTTTTTATATCGTTATTTCCTATTTTCTCATTGTGTGCATTGTACAGCACCTTGTAACCCTGGTTTTGAAAGGTGCTTTATAAATAAAATGTACTTCCTTACTTGTGGCAGGCTTGCCATTTTACTAAAATGCGATATTTAATCTTTATTTCCATGCGTTATCGTCCATTACTTATCTCATTGTTGTTAATGGGGGCCCGTCCCCCATTACCTTGGAAATGTATCCCAAACCTTAGCGCTTAGATCATTTCCAAACACTTGTTTCGCACGAGGCCAAGCACTCCGCTGCTGTCTGCTTATCCCCTAAGGGGGTCCCACCGCTCCGGTGCTAAGGGCCCCCCGGACCCCCGGGCCATGTGTATGAACGAACGTAAACCAAATGCCGTCTCAACGTATACAAAAGGGGGGGTTGGGGGGCGCCGGTTAATATTCATTATGTCCAGCGACACGGCGGCGAGCGGCGCGCTAACCTCCCGGCACATTCCGGCGGAGTTATTAGTCAGCATTACGGTTTATTTGTCCAGAGAGGGAAAGATAAACCAAGAACCCTCTCAACTCAACCCTCTCTCTCTCGCTCTCTCTCTCTCTCTCTCTCTCTCTCTCTCTCTCTGTCTCTCTGTTAGGGACCCTCTCAAAGCCTGACTGTTGTTTGACCGAAGCAAAGTTGCTGCCCCCCCCCCCCCCTTTGACAAATAGTGAAATAACAGAAGATAATGTGTGACGAGGGCCCGCGACCGAGAAGACGCAGATAGTGTGCCACTGTCGAGCTGCACACACACACACACACACACACACACACACACACACCACACACACACACACACACACAACGAGGGTGAAGTTATTAGGGCGAGGGCAGGAGGAGGGGCGGAACAGCGCTGTGCTGTCGTCGTTTGCACATACGTACACGAATCTGTGTGTGTGTGTGTGTGTGTGTGTGTGTGTGTGTGTGATATCACCGCGGTAACCAGGCACCCCTTGTATCAGTGGGAGAGTGATTTATTCACGTGCGGAAAAATGTCACTCGTTGTTTGTTCTTCCCGAACGTACAATAATACTTTGCAGTATTTCACTCAAAAAGAAAATATTCGGTGTATATATACACACACTACACACACACACACACACACACACACAGTGCACACACACTCCACACACAAACACACACACACACATATATATATATTATTTCACTTATCAAATCATATGAATAAATATGTACGGATTTGTGGTCGGGTTGATAAGTTAAACACATACGCTACGGTCTTATCTTCTATTGGAAGCCACATGTATATTTAGTTTAAAATGGTCGCTCAGAAGTTACATTCTCGCGAGGGCCTCTTGCTCAACGACACACAAATCAACGTCGCCGGGTTAGTAATGATATATTATTTCGGAGTGCATGACCTTTTTTTTCGCGAATTAAAAAATGCACGCAGCCAGATTTAGACTGCGGAGCCGGCGGTGTCTATTTGGTAAGTGTTAGTGATTAACTTTGTGTAGTCACACTTTTTAGTTACATGTCATTTGTTTAATGGAATTTATCTAACCGCATACACGTCTCATGTGTGTGTGTGTATAAAATATAATTTACTCCAGCTGATTCTTGGCCGTTCAAAGTTCACACACACACACACGCCCACACACACACACTCTCTCTCTCTCTCTCTCTCACACACACACACACACGCACGCACACACACGTCTAAATGTAGGATGTAGGCATACTCAAACACAACCGCACACCCACACACACGCACACACACACACACGCAGACACACCCACCCACACACACACACACACACACACGCAACACGCAACCACACACACACACACACACACGCACACACAACACACGCATACACTTACAAACTTCTAAATGTAGTAGGGGCACACTCATACACAACAACACTCCCACACGCCACCCACACACACCAACTGTCAAGTGAGGCGAGCCACCCGTGGTGCCGGGGGTTTGTTCCGAGTGTCTAAATGTTTCTAATTAGCCGAGGGGCCGTGACGCGGGTTCTCTGTGATCGCTTACTGCCTGTCCACAGCCACTTCCTGATGTGTCCTCAGCGTGAACTTTGAGCCGAGGAGAGAAGAAGAAAAACACACACACGCACACACACACACACATACACACAGCAATCTGCACACACATGCGCACGTACTGCACATATACATGTGTATGCTGCAATGCACTGCACTACACACACACACACACACACACACACACATATGTACACGGTACACACTGTATTACACACACACATCTACATGCTATTCTACACATGCAGACACTCACACATGCATGCACACACGCACATGCACACACGCACACACACACACACACACACACACTATGCACACAGTACACACTGCATGACACACAAACACATTACTCTACACATGCAGACATGCACACACATGCAAACACACACACACACACACACACACACACTACACAAACACACACACAGACTCACGCTCTCACACACACACACACACACACATGCACACTCACTCTCACACACACACACACACACACACACACACACACTACACACACACACACACACACACACATGCACACACACACACACACACACAACGCAAACATCTCCTTAACCAAAACCAGTCCACAGGGAGGCGGCATGCAGGCTGCCTTGCCGCAGTGTAGGACCCACCCCACCCACCACCACCACCACCACCACCACCCACTAGCACCCTCCCACCCTGTAGCCCCCAGTCCACCGTCACAATCATACTCAATGTGCCCTAATTGTCCTCTCCTCCCGGGGGTGGGGTGGGTGGGGTGGTCTCTGGAAAGAAGTTGCTGACATGAGAAATTAGGTAATCAGGACCGCATTAGAGCACGAGGCGGTGCAGCCGACGCGCGGCGAGGGGCGGTGGCTCCCTGGGATACGCGGCTCACACCCCACCCCCCGCCTCCACCCTTCCCTTCCCTCCACCCCCAACCTGGGTGGAGGTTTGGCGTGGTGTGGTAGTAGGGGTCTGCACATAAGCGAGGGGAAAAATGCTCACGACGTCCGCCTTTGAAGTGACGGCGGCTGGCCAAATTAAACGCCTTAGTCACGCTCGGTATCAAAAGGACGCGGTTGTTAGCTGTTAGCTGTTAGCTGTTAGCTGTTAGCGCTCGCCGGGCCACCCCACTCCCCCAGCCCCGGGCTCCTGGGGGCAGGGGGGGGGTCCGGGAGTGGTCCTTCTTCTGGTGGATGTGCTGCAGTACCACGACGAGACGACTCCTATCCTCCTCCTCCTCCTCCTCCTGATAGGGGGGGGGCTCTACATGCATGGCCAGGGCCCAACATACGTGTTCCCTGTCCCAACATACGTGGTTCCTGTCCCAATATACCAGCATGCCGACAATGTCTTGCCGAAACACTCCCAGAACGTCTCGTGGATGTTTTAGTAGGCCGCTGAGAAATGGGGAATTGTACTTAAACCGACGAGGGGATCTTACGTTTTCAGCAAAACACATGTTGTTGTTGTTGTTTGTTGTCACTGTGCTTCCTTCCTTCCTTCCTTCCTTCCGTCGTCTTTTTTTCCGATGCTAATTATTTTCCGGCAAAAGTGTTACCAAACTAACTTTTCCATCTCAATTAAAAAATAATCATTTCGCTAATTATTGTTTGTACAATGGGAATATAATTAGCAGCCGGGAGAGAGAGCTTGGTGATATATTAGCATTTTTAACTCGTAATTAATTGTGTCTACTTTGGTAACGGGGCAAATCGGGAAAATAATAAATAATCATTCGTAACAGAATGATAACCGGAGACGACTCGAGGAGTATTTTAATAAACTGGGTCAGTTATCAAACTGTTCTGGGAGGGGGGGGAGTATCCCAGCGGCGGCCGTGGGTATAAGTAGTAACACTTATCATGTGACAGTAAAGATCAGTTGACAAACGCAATTATGATCACGCGTTCGTGTGTGTGAGGCGGCGAGGAGGAATAACAACCAAAACTGCCGACGGGGGGAAAGTCCCGTCTCCGTGAGTTTGTGCGTCTCCGCTCGCCGCCGCTGTCCGATATAGACGTTGTCAACGGGGGGGGGTTGTAACGGTGGCGTTCTCCTCCAGATCGCGACCGGAGTGTACCGCACACACAGACACGCACACGCACGCGTGCACACACACACACACACACACACACACACACACACATGCAGACTCTGTGGCCCGTCCCCCTCCCACCCGGGGACGTATGGACTGTGTTGGTCAAAGCTGTGGATAACACTGCGTGCCTAGCCTAGTGGCTGGCACACACACGCACACACATGCACACACACATGCACACACACACACACACACACACACAATGATACAATAAATACACTTTCACATGTGCAGACAAAGACACACACACACACATACACAAACACACACAATGATACTAGGAAGGCAGTTTCACATGCAGACAAAGAAACACAAACCCTCACACACCGGCACACAAACAAACACACACCACACACAATGATACTATGAACACACTTTCACACATGTAGACCAAGACACACACACACACTCAGGCACACACACACACACACACACACACACACACACACACACACACACACACACACACACAGGGAACCTGGATATGCTCCATGGTCCTTGTATAACATGTCACGAGCATATATTAGCATGTTGTTGTAGCATGTTGGC
>PIJE02001759.1:79288-81788 GCA_002895965.2 Coryphaenoides rupestris
GCCGCTTTGTGGTTGGCTGGCCCTAATCCTTTTCTCCGGCACATAAAGGATGTACCTTTAAACTGGCTTTCACTTCCCTGACAACCATGCAAATTGGCTGAGAGGTAGGTTGCCATCTCGTTGACATTGTTTGTTGGAATAACACAGTAGTGCACTGGGAGGGCGGTGGGTGGTGGGTGGTGGGTGGGTGGTGGGGTTGGTGGTGGGTCTGGGGGTCTCATCCCTGGCATTCCAGCCCCCCACCCACCACCTCCTTCTGTGAAGTCGCCTGCTGATGAATTGTCTCTTGTAGCTTCTTATTTACCTTTAGATTCTTCGCACTTTTTTGCTGCTGCCACTATTCTGCCAAACTAATTCAATCTTTCTTCCTTTCTCTTTCTCTCTTTTTCCTTTTTCGTTTCTTTATTTTTTTTCCGTTCGGTGAAGGGAGGGGGAGGGTGGTAATCTCATTGAATCCCACCCTCTCAACCAACCCCCCACCCCCACCACCCCAAGGGAGTTTTTATGGAGAAACTTTTTTATTTTACCCACGGCCGCCGCTGGGATACTCCCGGCGAAAGACAATCTCTCGGATATTATTATTCCCGAAACGTTTCCGTTGCGTCACTCTCCGTGTGTGTGTGTGTGCGTGTTTGTGCGCGTGCGTGTGTGTGTGCGCGTGCGCGTTTACGGGAGGCTCTTGTAATAATGATAATTGTGTTGTTTACATCGGGTTCGCCGGCGAGAGGGTTCTCTCTCTTTTTTTTTTTTCGGATGTTGGCTGTTTGTGTTCATTTGGTGAGACAACTGGTAAATCATTCCCATGTAATTGTTTGATTATAGAGACAGGGGTCACTGCATAACGTAATCATACTTTATTACGGTTTACAGCACAAATTTAATATACTTTCCGCGCCTCCGCCTCGCCGGGACGAAGAAAAAAAAAAAACCCTCCATTTTGAAACAGCTGTCCGGCAGATAACACGGTATTCCGATGTCTCGTGTCAACAGGTTTACCAAAAATAACAATGTTCTCATTGTTTGGACAGACGGCTTGAACCTCGGGGGCTGTTGACGTTCCCGAATACTCGCCGATATTAATTCTCGCTTCAAGGTGACTTAACTCCGACCCTAAAAAACAAGTGCCTCTGTTTTTTTTTGGGTTAAAAAGTGCAACGTCGTGACAAATTCTACCGCTCAACTTCCCAACCCGCCGTCCGTCCGTCCTCGTCCGTGGCGGGAGCGCACTAAATCAGCCACGCTAAATAACAGCGGCGCGAGACACGGGAATAATAGACACGGACATACGACTCGACCCGTCGACAGGGAACCTAAGGCTCTCTAATCTAATTAGACGGGGGTGTTGTTAGACCGTCTCGAAAGACGTTTATTTAACACAACGCGAGCCCCCGAGCGTCTCGGCGGTTCTCCGAGGCGTTTATTTGGGTGTTTTCTTGTATTTCTAAGCCTCTTCAAAACAGGACAAGGAATACCTCGACGGGCGTTCACGGGAATTCTGCGCTGTAATGGAGTCGTTGTTTTCCTTTTTGCGAATGTCAAAACCCGTGATAAACCAGATTAGATGTCACTAATACCAGTCGTTAAATAAATTAACAAATACTCAATCAATAAATCAATGATGTGCTGACAAAGAATGAACTGATACTTCAAAAGTATGGTGTAAGTAAAATGCATGTTCTCAAATTCTGACTATTCAGGTTTTTTTTTCACCGAATTTTCGTTAACTTTGCAATCGTACGCTCAGGGAACATTTTGAGACTCGTTCTTTCCCTCACAACGGCTCGAGCGAGAGCAGACCCTCCTCTCTAAAAGCCCGTCGGTGTAAAACTAACAGCGGGCCGGCGGTGTTTGGACGGACGAAACGGCCCAATCGCTTCTCGTGGCTCTGATGCGCCGAGCGGAATAAACGACGCTTCAAAACAAAGTAAAGTAGTCCCCCCCGTTTGACGGATGGATACGCGACACAAAGGAGCGAAGGAACCCAGCGCGCGTGTGCGTGTGTGTGCGTGTGTGTGTGCGTGTGACATACACACACACACACACACACACACACACACACCACGTTTCATGTGGGAAAGTAATGCGGGTTACACGTGGCTGCCTGGTTAATGTTAAACCTCGACAGGTTGGAATTGTTTAGTGTCAGAAACCGGTAAATAATTAGTGAATTACGAGCGAAATGCGGAATTTCTTGGGAAACTTCCACCTCAAAGTCAACGTAACACAACCGGGGGGGGGAAGGGGGGAGGTCCCCAGATGCGCGGCGGGAGGCAGGAGGAGGAGCCCCCCCCCCACCACCCCGACCGCAGGCCCCCGCGCGGAGACAAACATACGCCAGCGTCTCCTGTAGGACCCCCCCCTTCCACAAACGTCCCCTAAATGATTGTAAACATCAGTTTCTGGAGGAGGAGAAGCGACTGCTCCCTCCGGGGCCCCTGCCGCCGCCGCCGCCGCCGCCACCGCGCCCGCCGCCCGCCCGCCGCCCGCCGCCGCCGTCGCC